>SNQJ01S0024913.1:65526-77105 GCA_010110895.2 Picea sitchensis
TTTTATTGAAAGGCCTTATTAATATTGACCTTTATTACATCCAAATACATTGATCTACCTATGTGCGAGTTAGGACCTTAACAAAGTGGAAGTGAATATAGAAGGGGTGAAGACAAAGGCTGACTTTGAGGTCATAGAGATTATGGATGACTCTGACCTATACCCCGCATTGCTTGGCATCGATTGGGCCTTCGATAACAATGCAGTGCCAAATTTGAAGAAGAGACAAATGTCATTTGAGATAGAAACCTTGCACATAGTCACACCACTGGATTCGTATGAAGGGGATAGATACATTTATCTAGTGGATGAGGATGCGTGGAGCTCGGTTATTGAAAATATATATAAGATCACTAGACACAACAAGGATTGCATCAACCTCACTGCAAATGGAGAATTAAGCTGGAAAAGCATCAAGTCTTATGACACTGACTCCAAAGTTGTTATGGAAAGGTGGCAATAGAAGTTATATGAAGTGTCAACAAGAAGGTGTGCGCATATCTCTGTAGAGGCGCACGAGGAAGAGTTTGGATCCTATCGGTATGATGGGTCAGAGCTGGTAAACACATTTATTTCCTGGATACAACACATTCCCAAACATCATAGGGCTCATGCCCTCAATACGATGCTCATAGGAATTCCTATGTGATGGTGGGCCGCACATTAGGAAACTCATCGTGAATGGGCTGCGATCAAAGTGTCTATGCGAGAAAGATTCAGGCCTGATATGGATATTAGTCACTACATGTGCTCTTGTGAATGGCAGTGGATAGCCATGCACTGACATCAGACACACAACAGGTACTTAGAGGCCTTGTGTGAGATACTCAGAAATAAAATTGTTCCCTTGAAACCTGGGGTTTGCATGGCACGTGTAAAGGATTCACATGCCTAAGAAATGAATTTTACTACAAATCATGTGGCAGAAGAAAGAACACCGACTCGTCCCATCACAACTAACCCCAATAAGAAAACATATGAAGCTCGTATGAATAACACAGGTAGGGATACTCAATGGACGAAACAAGTAGAATGGATACAAGTGAAGCAACACTGCGGCCCACCAAGGGTCACTAAGATTAAGTAACCAAGGAGGACCCACGTTGGGGTGTGAAAGAAACATGCGTGGCACCCCTGAAGAGTCACACTTGCACAAGTACGAATATGTCCTTGTCACAATTAAGGTTTTATGGTCCTAGTATTCTCACGAATTAAGACAATGACGTGTTCATTATATGGTACATACATGAAATACCTTTAATAGGGTCCTCAATAGTAAATGCTACGACCCCCCCTGGAGATTCCTCCTGTTTGGAGGTAAAATCGGTCATCATGTGCTGTTAATGCAAAAATATTGATACGCTTCACGGAGCATGAACGACGATGAAGGCAACTCACACAACTTCCTATCATTTATATATTGATGGGATTTACAGGATATGATAAATATGAATGGCTAGGAGAAAAACCAATGGTTATCCTACGAAGCTATGAGTTCTTAATGCCCCTGGCACACCTCTCAGTTGTTTCACCATACCCGCTTGGTAACTTTTTTTTGACTCAATGCTTGCCAATTCAGTCCCAAACTTCCTCGGTCTATAAAAAAAGAAAGAGGGGTCCACAATATTAGTAGGAAAGGCACAATAGTAGTAAAGGTGAGCGACAATATCAAACTCGTTAACCCAGAAGTAGCCTCCCACAAAACCCAACCAAAATAATTCCCATGGCTTCGTCAAGTAGACCACATGCTCGGAATAGATCCAGGATTGCCAAAGACTGACAGATAATAGAGATGACATTGCATCGACATGTGAGTTTCATGGGTTCCCGGATGGGGAGAGTGTAGTTCCCCACCTTGGCCTTCCACAATTATGCCTGCATTGTTTGAAGTGTAGACACTAAGCCCTTAGTGCTCACCTAAAAGTGGGCCCAACCCCTTAGACAAGCTGAAATTCTCCCTTTGATTGACTTCCCTCATTTTGGGAATATCGAGATAGTCACCATGTGCATCCACCTTTTATTCACCCTCTTCCACGTTGGGTACTTGTGGATGGGGGAGAAGTACCTAGTCGATGAACTAGAAATAAGACACGTTACAGGCCTACCCATGCATGGAGATGAGCCAAAACAATCCTTAGATGCTAAAGACGCCGCACAAAATGATATCTACGACACATACAATACATGCTATGGTTGGCACGGGGTACGCATTTCATAGATAACCTCTTGGCTAGTTCGATTTTCTATGCAGATGATAGCCTGATAAATACTACACAATTGTACAAAGGAGGAGTGCCCATTTGGGGTAGTCGTTGCAGCTGAATGATGTGTATTCGATGTTTAGATGGTATGGGATTGATATGTCATGAATGAATTCATTGATGATTGCTAAGACGCCCAAGATGTTGGGAAAGAGTTTCATTATAGTTGGATTATACTTCTTCTCTCTATGGTGCATTAGCGGCTCCCTCGTGGTTTTGAATGACCTGCTATAAGTAGGCATGGCTTCGAAGCTCCCCAATTCCTGCAACTACATGAGAGAAAGGATCCTCACACTCAAGATTCCAATGATGAGATTTTTCAGAGTTGGTACGAACAACTAATTTAGGAAACTACTTCACAAGTGCGCATCCCGAGCCCCCTCATGGACATATATGATGACTACCTTTTATTTGAATGTACTTTCCATAACGTGTTCATCTATCCCAGTGATGATCAGGGTGGTGCATTTCCACTCCTACCATTTTGCATCACAGAAGAGGACATCCAACAAGGAATCATCAAATGTCCCGCTCATCTGCAACCACTTCTCGTTGAGGAAATTGATACTTTATAAATGTGCACTATGCACAATTAGAACCGAAAGAAGGTTGAAGAAGTTCGGCAACAAGTGTAGTGCGTGGTCGCCGATGGAAGGGGTTCCAAAGATGATACATATATCAAGCGCTCTCGGGATCCACATCCCATGCAACAACAACCATTATCCATCCCGGTGAGGGAAAAGCGACAACGGACTGGCCTATTCGCCCGCAATACTATTCCCTCCACACAACAGTGACCCATTCAGATGGAACTAGGTGTCACCACATTAATAGATGCCTTAAAATTAAAATTGTTGCTACAACAACAAATACACTTGGAGGATATTTGCAATTTCGACCATCTCTGCTGGCAACTCGAGGGCCCAACACCAATGCCAGACACTACTCCGCGATCGCTCGATTCCCAAATTAGTTCCAATGCCTTCGCTCAGGTCCTTGGAGTCGACTCCCCAACATTACTTACATTAGATACCAATAATGGCAGTATCCCGTTGGCACCAATTCCAACTCCCATGATACAAGACTGTGTTACCACCATGTTCTCGGAGTTAAGAGAGCGCAACTACAAACTGGGCCAAGCTCATGTGCAATTACAACTCCAACACCAAGTGGACATTTTTGTGCATAATCAGATGCATGAACAATATAAAAATGAGATTCAAGATCATCAAACATTACAGAGGAGGTATGAAACATAAATTACAACACATGTAGTCACCCAGGATCAATACATTGAGCTAAGTACAATGTTCACTGAACTTCTTGGAGATGTGGACAACCTATATGCACATATTCCCACTACTTCTACACAAGGGTGTGACATCCCTCCAGGATTTAACCTCTCAGCTATTAAAGATAACTTTCAAAATATAGAGTCACAACTCACTGCCCTTCATCAACCAATCCACCAAACAGATCCAACCACCACTTGATTCTAGCAAATGATTAAGTTGGCCCAAACAACTCTCCATGATGGCCAACGTAGGGTGGAAACATTATTCCACATGGTCGAATGCGGATTTTCCTTGTGGAACCATCTCCAAACTTCACTAGAAGTATCTAGAATCGAAGATAGGGTTCGCAGGACCGAGGTTGAGGTCGCACAACAAAAGAGAGATTTAGCTTCTTTTCCTCCTGGGGAGTGAGCCGTTGCGATGCTAGCAATTGCAACAAAAAAAAAGGAGATAATTACAGCTCGGGATGAGCAACATTTTATATTAGAGATGATCACTTATGCAGTCGATAATGCCTTGATTTGTTTAAGTTGCTCTCAAATGCACAAGTTGTTGCCGACCCTCTCATTGACAAAATCAACACAACATACCTGACATCTTCTCAGGACACAGTAGTTGAAGCCGAGGTGACTCTTCAACTCACGTAGGATATCTAGGGATACCTTAATGAGCCCGATTTCCAGTTGAAGGATTTCGCGTAGGAAATCCAAAGCAATGTCCCACCCGTGGCAACGATAATTCCATGAGGTAGTTGGCTCAAGGACAAGGCAAGCAATAGTGGTGGGGGCATGTTGGCACACAAATTTTTGGGTTAATCTCATGCACGCGCCCATTCCATTTTTTTCATGCGAATAAGCTAATACGTGGAAAATGACAAGAAGTGTGCGATGGACTGAGTTTTGATATTGCATGCCAATTTCGAGGTTTATCAAATGTGCACTAGTATGATTTTTGATGTGCACCAAAAATCATGAAGATTCACGCATGAATCAAGAAAGGAATCATTAGGAAATCTTCTCGAATGATTATTGCCAACAATACAAGAAAATTTGGAGCTGACAAAAGATGAGCTGGCGAGGATATGTGGAGTGCAAATGGGTTCAATAAGTGTGCAAGGTAGTTTGTCAGTAGAGAAAGTGGGGAAAAAAAGAAGGAGACAAAGATCCCAAGTAGAGAAGGGTATAAAAGGAAACTTAGCAACATCGAAAATAGAGTTAGAGAGTTAGACACTCACTTAGAGGATTCATTGAGTTGTTGTTTGTTGTCTGTCGAGCTCATTTTGAGCCTTTGTAATGTTGTAATACTTATTAATATAAGTCTGAGTTTGTCATATGTCTAAGGTTTAAAAGGATGTGCATGGAGTAGTATGTTGTAATTATAAGGAATAATCTAAAGAGGACATGAGACTATGTTGCTGTTGTATATAGTTTTCTTAATGTATGCTTGCATTCAATGGAATGGAAGGAATAATAAAGTTGCAACAATTCTAATCTATCGTGTTTCACTCATGTGTTATTTGGATATGTGTGTGTATTGTTTTAGCCATTGATAATAGTAAGTTGTTGTTAATGGAGTGCATGAATGCTATCTTGAATGGATCCCTATGTATTTATCCCTTCATCCCTATCACAAGACCAAATGGTCTTTATGATCCTCATTGCGTCTTAGGTGAGACCTTATTTGGACTTGGTTGAAGATTGATATGCAATTGATTTGGGTTTTTGTTGGTCAACTCTAGACAAACCTTGGGTCTAAATTCCCAAACATTAATAAGGTTGTGTGCAAGCGTGAAACGACACAATAGGTGCCCCTCTGTAACTTCCTTAGTCAAAGTAATATTTCAGTCTGTTGTAATTGATGCTTTGTAATCTCAAACAATTATGCAAATATGAATTAAAAGATGCATTTGATGCCTGTATATTAGTTATCAAAGCAACACAACCTGCAGTTTTAGTCACAGAATCATCTCTAGGGGCACTAACAAATTAACACCCTTAGACTTAGCATTTTGTAGGATTTTGGGAACAAGTGAAAAATTGCAAAGTCTGATCCAATATTCTACTTCATATTCCTTGCAATACTCGTATATATATATATTGAATCCATCTTCTTTATGTAGTGCATATATTAGTGTGAATTTTATGAGAGGCATTTGAAATTTGTGGGAATTTTTACCCCCCCAACCTAGGGGTAACTAAGGAGATGATGTCTCGAGGCCTGCAAGTAATAGACATGGAATTCCGAGAGATGGATGGACAACACTACCCACAAAGCCCCTCTTCTTCACCACACTTTACCATAATCATCAATAGAAAAGCATTGTCCACCACACCAGCCTAGTCCATAGAGAGTGACAAGTATTTCTTCATGAGTTAACTAGTCAAGTCTCATGGTGAGTATCATTTTCATATTTGGGGAATTTGGATAAGTTTCATATGTTTCTTTATGATTATGAAATGTTTGCTAGGAAGTTATGACTTTTACCATTTTTTACCTTGGTGGTTATCCTAGGGTTTCTAGTAAGTTCTCCACCACCGGGGAAAGGGGTGCTACTGGGGTTCCTTCTTGATGGGCCATTGTGCCATTCCCAATCATATTTTATCAATTTCCACCTTCATTCCCATCCGTATCCTCATATTTTGGGTTTTTGGGTTACATGTACCCCAAAAAGAGGCTTGTACCTCTTTCTCTTATGGGAATAATGGGATACATTCCCATAGGTTGTTGCAGCTAGTGTTAATAAATAAATAAAATAAAAGAACAACCATGATAAAAATGTAGTGGAAAGGATACAAAGGGACATAAACTCCATATGAGACCCTTGCATGTCAATGACCCCATGCTTAAAAGTTTCTCCCTCATCCACCTCACAATCATTACATAGCCAAGATAAGTTTCACCCAGGAAACTCTCCTTTGCTTGGGAATTAGCTTACCTAATAGGAATTTTTGATAACCCTCCCATATCTAAATTTGGTAAATTGCATAAAGTATTTGAGCATGTGTTTAATTTGAAAGGGAGGAATCAATGTACTTGTTTTGGTGGCTCTTGTATTAAGATTGATTTACTTGGCATGATTCATATGACTTGTGGATCCTTGGAGGGTGTACCTTGTTTGTCTTTGCAGGATCTTGCTTGGTGACATCATTCGTGGAGTTACTAAGGCACTTTGGATTTCCATAGGGGTGTGAAATCCCACTGGTTGGACGATGTGCGTCATTGATTAGAGGGCATCGATGATGAGCATTGCACATTTAAAGGATGTCATGCCTCATCAGGGAGACTTGGGAAGATTAACCACACATGACATCCCCCCTTTATTTTATAACATTTCACTCTTGTAGCACGAAGTCAAGCTTAAATATCTTGATTTGGCATGGCTCTTTCTCGTGGTGGAGTTTTGGGACATGTTACCCCCAATTTCTTGGGGTAACTAAGGAGATGTTGTCTTGAGGCCCAAAGGTTGTAGGCATGGAGTGCTGAGAGCTAGATGAGAAGACAAAGCCCCTCATCCTACCACACATCACCATTTGATCGATGGAAGCAACATCCACAACACCAACTTGACCCACATAGGACATCAATTCTTTCTTCATGAGTTAAGAATTTCGGTCTCATGGTAAGTGTCGCTTTAATAAGTGAATCATTTTAACATGTTGCAAAGGATTCTTTCTTGATTTTGAAAATCCTTGCTTGGAAATTATACCTTTTACGTCATTTCACTTTGGTGGTTGGCATGGGTTTCTAGTAAGCAGGTCACCCACGGGAAAATGGTTTCTACTAGGGGGTCTCCTTGAAGGGTCATTGTACCATTCCTGCACATACTTATCATTTTTCACACTTCTTCCCTTTCGTTTCCTCACCTTTTGGGATTATTGACCCAAGAAGGGCTTGTACCTCATTTCATGGGAAGAAGGGGCTAAAGGCCCAGAGGCTTGTAGCTAGAAAAAGATAAAAGAAAAATAATTAATCCTCTAGATGCTCTCCCTAAATGGTCCTAAGAGAAATGAAATGCTTCTCCACAAAATTCAAGTACCAGTAAAATAAAACACATAACTAATAAATGTCCCGCTTATTGAGGGAATGCATTTGTGATGTATTTTACTTTCCTTACACATGGAAATCAATGTGTTCATAACTTCAACTGACATTGTGGTACTCTTTACTTTCCCTTGCATATAGTACTCAATGTTTGGACCTTAATTAATTAAGGAAAAATAAAGGGCTTGGAAAGATATTGCACTGAAAACGAGGACACAACAGACCCTCTACAAAGGCACCCATAACTGAGACAATATGAGCCCTTGTATGTCAATAAACCCCATTCCAAAAAGTCACACCCCCATCCATCTCATACTCTTTAACATGAATTAGAGAGGGTCCTCCTGGGAAACACTCCTTGACTTGAGGATTGATCTACCCAATGGGACACCATGAAAACCCTCCCATACTTAATTTGGCAAGTTGTATAAGGTCTTTGAGCATTTGTTTATTTTGAAAGGCGGGGATTTGATGAACATGTATGGGTGGTTCTTTTATTAAACTTGTCTTGCTTGGCATGATACATGTGACTTGTGGACCCTTGGAGGGCATACTTTTTTGTATTTGCAGTGCCTTTCCAGGTGAAATCTTTTTCGTGGAGGCACAAGGTTACTTGGACCTCCATAGGGGATTGAAGACCACAGGTTGGATGATGAACCCACTCTCATTGCAAACTTGGGAGGATGAATGTTTCCTTTGGAGGAACTTGGACACCATGAGATAATGACATTGTATCCCCTTTCACCTCAACGTTGGCCTTTGGAGGCCTAAAACTTCACCTTCTATGCCCTAGACGTCACATGGAGGCTAGGGTTTTGATGGGGTTTCATGGTTTGGTGGTGATGTGATGTGGTTTGATGGAGAGAGAGACACATGGAATGCACTAGATCACTTGATGGCAAGGCACATGGCCTTTGGACGCCCAACGATCTTCAACAGGAGGAAAAACGTCTCATTTTGGAGGCCTACGTCACCCCTAAAGGGGAAATTACTTTATGTATTTTGTATTTTAAAGTTGTAAAGGAAAATATGTGAGGTAGGCAACCTCAAATTATGAAAGTGGACAAACTTATGTGGAAAAATTGTTTAGAGTGATCTCATATAAATAGAGATCACTCTCAATTCATTTTATCATAACTCTCACTTGAGAATTACATACTATTAACTGAATTTTTCGCCCTACTTGGGAAATTATCTCTGTCTCACTCTTGATGTTTTGTGGATGTTTTACTTGTCTATTGAAAGAAGAAGATAAGGTGTTATCTCTTTATGCTTGTCTCTTTAAAATTACGATGGAATATTCTTTATAAAGAAGGGTTTTTTCATGTTATCTCTTGAAACTTGTAAGGAATTTTATGCATATTGTGTTGTTTCTTATTGTTTCAAGGTTAATTTGTCTAAATCTTTGGAGGAGTATAAGGGCATACACCCTCCATCAAGATATATCCTTATTTTCATTGAAAGAGCTATTTTTCAAAGTTTGCTACAAGGAGTAAAAGGGCTTACACCCTTGTAGATTTACCTTGGTAGGATTTGTTTGCTCTAAGGAGTAAAAAGGCTTACACCCCTAGAGAAGTAATAAACCCTAGCTCATACACAAGATACTCCATTAACCCAATTGATAAGGCACTAGTCCACTTTGATTGGAGATTGTATAATAATACATTGATAAACATGTTTTGTTATTGCAATTGTTCAAGTTGGATTTTATTCTATTTGATTGTATAAGCTTTCTTGTGCCCTAGGGAATGTTGACTGGCCAAGTGATTCTCTTTCCTGTTATAAATTTATGCTACATCAAATAGGGCTGCATAAAAATCATCTTTATCTCTTTGTTTACTCACTATTATACCACCAAAATTCACTTGCAAGCTGCTATAATTAATCTACTAGTTGTAAGCTATCTCTTGGGTGGATTCCTTGTTAACTTTGGTGGCTAGAATTTTCTGTTGTAGAAAATGTTTGATATATCCACAAGGCTTTTACAAATCTCATTGATAAAACTAATTAACAACCTTCCAATCACCATCAAAGTCTTGCTTAAAATCATTGGAAATTTAACTAGTTGTTGATAGCTTTATTTCCAACATTTTACACTTGATTTTGATGGTATATTTTGCAACTCTTATACGAGGCTTTTACAAATCTCATTGATAACACTAATTAACAACCTTCCAATCACCATCAAAGACTTGCTTAAAATCATTGGAAATTTAACTAGTTGTTGATAGCTTTATTTCCAACATCTTACACTGGATTTTGATGGTATATTTTGCAACTCTTATATGAGGCTTTTACAAATCTCATTGATAACACTAATTACCAGCCTTCCAATCACCATCAAAGTCTTGCTTAAAATCATTGGAAATTTAACTAGTTGTTGATAGCTTTATTTCCAACATATTACACTTGATTTTGATGGTATATTTTGCAACTCTTATATGAGGCTTTTACAAATCTCGTTGATAACACTAATTAACAGCCTTCCAATCACCATCAATGTCTTGCTTAAAATCATTGGAAATTTAACTAGTTGTTGATAACTTTATTTCCAACATCTTACACTTGATTTTGATGGTGTATTTTGCAACTTTTATATGTATATATATAGTGCTGCAAATTAGGGACACCAAGGTTTCTTGCTGAATCCCATTTGGTTTTGAGGCATCGTTTACTACATATTCTCTTGTTCTGGGTAGGTTTAATATTGTTTTGTAGGTACATCATCTTTAGCAACCAATTACCTCCTCATGAGACTCTTTCTTAAGCCTCCTTTACATATTTGACCTTGACCTATAGGGGCATCCTCCATCTCCTTTCATTTTCCATCTCAATCCCCCCTAGGGTCACTCGAGAGGCACTAAAGTGAGGGGAGTGTTTATATAAGGTGACAGTGGATAAATACTCCCATAGGAGGCAAAACATCTCATTTTGGAGGCCTATGTCACCCCTAAAGGGGAAATTACTTTTTGTATTTTGCATTTTAAAGTTGTAAAGGAAAATTTGTGAGGTCGTCCTCCTCAAATTATGAAAGTGGACAAACTTATGTGCAAAAATTGTTTAGAGTGATCTCATATAAATAAACATCACTCTCAATTCATTTTATCATAACTCTCACTTGAGAATTACATACTATTGGCCGAATTTTTTGACCTACTTGAGAAATTATCTCCATCTCTCTCATGATGCTTTGTGGACGTTTTACTTGTCTATTCGAAGAAGACGCTAAGGTTCTATCTCTTTATGCTTGTCTCTTTACAATTGCAATGAAATATTCTTGATAAAGAAGGGATTTTTCATGTTATCTCTTGAATTTGGTAAGGATTTTTATGCATATTGTGTTGTTTCTTAATGTTTCAAGGTTAATTTGTCTAAATATTTGGAGGAGTATAAGGGCATACACCCTCCATCAATATCTATCCTTATTTTCATTGAAAGAGCTATTTTCAAAGGTGTTAGGCGGAAATATTGTCGTTTAATTCTGTTGTAGTACTTGCCCAACTATTTAATTTGTCAATCTGAGGTTCGTAGGCTTACGAAGCACACTCACTATATATGTAGGACTGAAGTAGAACTAATCTAATCTAAATTTCTGAAATGAAATTAATCTAGGAAAACATTGAAAGACTAACTAGGAAAGCAAAGACTAACTAGGAAAGCAGGAAATTAATCTAGGAAAGCTATACAACACGTGAAGAGTTGAATGACAAAAGACATATGTGAGCTCACACAATATATAAATCTCAAATTATATTACAAGAGTCAAATGACAAAGCATGAAAGAATAACAAAGCTAAGAATCCCCTTCTTCTAATTACAAGACCAAATTATGAATTACATGATCTCTAACTCTCCAAGCTAATCCCCCAATTATGAATAACATGATGACCCTCATGAAGAGAGAACACTCTCTTATATACATGAGAGCCTTGAAGAGTGTCATAATTACAGATCCACTATTCTCTCAACCATTCTCAACTAA
>SNQJ01S0024913.1:89156-132478 GCA_010110895.2 Picea sitchensis
ATACTGCTGCAACTTAGGGACAACAAGGTTTCTTGTGGAATCACATTTGGTTTTGAGGCATCGTTTATTACATATTGTCTTGTTCTAGGAAAGTTTAACATTGTTTTGCAAATACATCATCTTTAGCCACCAATTACCTGCTTAAGAGACTCTTTCTCAAGCCTCCTTTCCATATTTGACCTTGAAATATAGGGGCATCTTTCATCTCGTTTAAGTTTCCATCTCAATCCCCCTAGGGTCACTCGGGATTCCTCCCTCATGGTGATTTCATCATCACTAAAGTGAGGGGAATTTTTTATCTAAGGTGATAGTGGGTAAATACTCCCATAGTTTTCACACCTTTGTGGTTTGGGTTGGGATTTTCCCAAACTACAGATTGTACGATAACAAGACATGTACCCCACATTTTTTGGACTAGTAGTGATCCAGGTGGATATCAATGGCCACCCACCTATTCCACTGGCTCGAAAAACAGTTTTCCACCTTGGTAGTTTTTCGACAGTTTTTCGGGTTCCAAACTTTCGGGGCCGTTTTGAGGCCCTATACGACGTTTTTTGGGGATTTGGGGCCCAGGTGACTACCAAAGGCATTGGCCTGTGCTAGTAAAAAAATGTTCTTCTCGGTTAGACCTTTCCAATGGGATATCGTGCGCCTAAAATAGAGATCGTATGCAAAATTTACGACCCCAAAAAGTTGATGTACTAACTTACCCAAATGGGGCCCACATGACTTTTGGCGCTTCATCTCCTAGGGTTAGGTTTTTGGATGTCTAGGGTTTTTGACATTCCGGTTTATTGTGAAAGGCCTTCAGATCCTCATTGTAACCATCTTCTTGCGAATGAGCGCAACCATCACATCTCTTCTTAGAGATAAGCCGCCACCATTCCAACAAGCTTGTTTTCCACTGCATTTTACAGTTTCAACTTATTTCCTTATTGAATAGAAAACCAATTTTACTGTATCTTTGTTATTTTGTGTTAAGAATATTTTAATAATCTGTATTCATTTCATTCTGTTCATAAAATATGGATCAGTGGTATCAAAGTGGTCTGCTCCTTGTTGTCTTAATGCATGTCCCCAACGAGGTCAAGGTACAAAGAATTGGGTCTCGAGCTTGTTTCTTTTGAGGACAAAAGCTCTCGCACGCCCAAGCGATCTCTCATGGCAGGAGAAAATAAATATGACAGGACATGAGATCCTTTCAAAATGTTTCTTGAGGAATCCATCACACAACAGAGGAACGAGATGATGGATAGTTTCGCGCAAATCCTTCAGTGACTACCGACAGGCGACGTATATTCCTTGAGCGGAGGTTCCGCCCCCTTCAAGGTACAAATCAACTTCGATATTTCTATATTTGAAGGTCAGATAGACGCATATGCTGTAGACAAGTGGTTGAATCTACTAGAAGGGTATTTTTCTGTCCATAACTTTTCGAATAAAGAAAAGATTACTTTTGCTCTCCTCAAAGTCGTTCCCCATGTCAAATATTGGTGGGAAACTTTCTATGAGCAAAAGGAAACAGAGGAAACCTCATTATTTACAGTCACAACCACATGGGAATCCTTCAGGGATGTTATTAAGGAACAATACTACCTTGTTGGAAGTTATGACGACTTGTATACCAAATGGACCACACTGTGACAAGAAAGAGACCAAGCAGTGCCAGAGTTCACAAATATCTTCCATACCTTGTGCACCAAGATGGGTATCAAAGATTCATAGTGACATATGGTGTTCAAGTATTGTGGTGCTCTGCATAGATACATCCAGACCGGAATGGAATTTATAGACATCTCATCCTTGGGTGCGGCCTACCGATATGCCGTCAAAATCGAGCATAAGCTCAAACAAAAGATGTGACAATTTGCGCCTAGGAACCCCTCAAAACAAAATCCAGTAAAGGGCGACCCAAACCCACAGAATAAAGAAAAGAGAAAATATGGACAGTAATAGGACAACCAGTCAAAGCCGCAAGAAAATAAGGATACCGAAAAGACAAAGAAAGATACCGGGAAGTGGTGCGACTTCCATAAGAGCCCTTGGCATAACACTATTGACTGCCGCTCAAAGCAGTCGTTGGTGGCCAAAGTGAAATCATTTGAATCAAATGTGGGTTCTGACTCTGAGTCAGAACCAGAAAGGGGATGATAAATCATTGACGCAGAACCCAGTGCCACTGTTGCTACCACCAAGCTCCATCCTGGTGAACTAGACGATCCATAAGAAGGAGAGTGCCTATTCCATTCACAGATGTGGGTAAAAGGCACCCCTCTACAATTCATCGTTGATAGCGGTATTCAAAAGATGCTCATCTCAGCAGAGTTCATCAAGCAGCTGGCCCTGCCGACAACCCTGTACCCACAACCTTACACCATTGGATGTCTCCACCAAGGAAGCGATCTCCGCGTCATCCAACAATGTCGACTGTCGTATGACGTCAAGCCCTTCAAAGATGAGGTATTGTGTGATGTTGGTACTCTAGCAGTTTGTAATGTTCTTTTGGGCCAACCTTATTTATGGAAACTTCATGTTGTATATGAGTCTAGGCCTCGTAGTGTTATTATTACTTTGAACAAGAAATTGTACAGGATACCCGAGGCAGTCCCTCCTAGTGATATTTCTTTGATCTTTGCCAAGTAATGCAGGAAGGTCATCTCTCAGACCAGGAAATTTGTCTTCTTCGTGATTCACTCTCAGAGTGAGCGAAAGATCGCAACCACATCCAGGGACTCCGCGGTCGATATCTCCACACAACAGAAGTAAGTGGACAAGGTCATGGAAGAATACTCAGATATCTTCTCTTCTCTTATCGGGGTACCTCTGCACTGCTAGGTCAAGCATCCCATTGATCTGACCCCAAGCGCACCAATACCCAATGGGCCAGTCTATCGTCGTTCTCTGTTAGAAAATGAGGAGATCAACAGGTAGATCCAAGAACTTCTCCATAAGGGTCACATCCGTCCCAGCTCATCGCCTTGTGGGAGCCCAATCGTGATGGTGCAAAAGAAATACGGGACCTGGCGAATCTGAATTGATTACCGAGCCCTGAATAAAATCACAGTCTGAAATCGCTACCCGATTCCCCGAATCAACGACCTCCTTGATCAGCTCACAGGGGCCAAATAATTTAGTAAGATTGATCTAAATTTTGGCTACCACTAGGTCCCAATAGAACAGACAGGTGTATGGAAGATTGCCTTCAGGTCAAAAGAAGGTCTTTTTGAATGGCTGGTCATGCCCTTTGGTTTAACAAATGTTCCAACAACTTTTATGAGGATGATGGACGATATCCTACGACCTTTCACCAATAATTTTGAAGTGGTGTATCTGGATGAAATCCTCATCTACAACAAGACTTGGGCGAAACACTTGAAACATATTCAACAGGTTCTGCACACCCCGCGACAATACAAACTATATGAAAACTTGGAAAAATGCTCCTTCGGCATGGAGATGGCCCATTACTTAGGCTACATCGTTGATCAACATGGTGTGCATGTGGATCTAGCCAAGATCCAGGTCATTAATGACTGGACAACCCCAACCACACTCACTGAACTTCGGAGCTTCTTGGGCCTCACCAATTTCTATCGCAGGTTTGTGATGGGATTCTCTCATATCGCATGGGCCCTCAACCAAGTAACTAGGGGTGGCGGTAGGAAAAAATTTGTGTGGGGCCTGTCCCAACAACAAGCCTTCGATGAATTGAAGAATCGTTTGTGCTCATCCCCGATAATTTCATTACCGCACCTGCAACATCCCTTTGAGATCGAGACATATGCTTCAGACTATGTTGTGGGCGTCGTTCTCACTCAACACGACCACCCCGTGGCATATCATAGTGAGACGCTATCAAATGTTATCTGTAAGTAGCTTACTTACGAAAAATAAATGTACTCCATTGTGTAAGCCTACTAACAGTGGAGAAATTACATTCTTGGGAAGGAGGCAGTCATCCACACTGATCACAAGCCACTACAGTTCATGCAGACCCAAGGAAAATTGCAGAATGACCACCATCAGAAGTGGTCAACATACTTACAACAATTCCACCTCAACATCAAGTATAAAATAGGAAGTACCAACCGAGTTGTTGGATACCTTAGCTGAACTCCAGTCGTGGCACTCACCATGATGCTAGACTCTTGTGGCCACGAGACCTCCGGATGCCCCCACCTCTACGAGACAGACCTTGAATTCTCCACCACCTACCAAATGTTGGGCGCCAAATCAGTGGTCGCTAATTTCCATCTTCAGGATGGGTTGTTGTGTCGTCTCGACCATATCTGCATTCCATCAAGCGAGCACACGAAGCTGATTTTGGAAGATCACTACAGTCGGGTGGCATGACACTTTGGCGTCAAAAAGACAGTGGGATTGCTGCAAAAAAATTTCTACTGGCCGAAACTTTGACAGGATGTCGGCAAGTATATCAGGTCCTACACTGCCTGCGCTATTGCCAAACTGACCACTAAGAAACAGGGCCTGTACACCCCTTTGCCTACTCCCAACATGCTGTGGGAATCCATCTCAATGGACTACATGTTAGGCCTCTCGTCCACCAAGAGGGGAAATGACCATGTTTTTGTGGTTGTTGATCACTTTTCCAAGATGGCGATTCTAGCTGCCTTCAAGAAGAACATCACAACAGAAGCCACTGCCAAGCTCTTCTTTGAACGAGTATGGGTACATTTTGGGATCCCACAAACCATTATCTCAGACCGTGACATTTGGTTCCTCAGTTCATCCTGGTTGAGCCTCTCGTCACTGCTGGATACCAAGCTCACCAAATCCACTACCTTCCACCCCCAGACAGATGGCCAAAATTAGGTCGTCAACCGGATGGTCGTACATATTCTGCACATGTACAATTCAAAACACCCCCACACATGGGATGAGAGTCTTCCCTATGTCCAACATAGCTACAACCGAGCCCTGCATAACTCAACTGGCCACAACCCCTTTCAGGTGGGGTTGGGATTCCAACCATTGGGCCCCATGGATGTTGCACTACCCCTGGTGACCACCTTGGCCGACTCGTCCCCTGCTCCGCCAAAAGCTGAAAAAGCCACCCGGTTTGTTTAGCGAATTGAGCACATCTACCAACAGGTTCAGGATATTCTATAGAAGTCTAATGCCAAGTACAAGCAACGCCGTGATCAACATCGGGTGCCACATAAGTTTTAGGTGGGCGACAAAGTTTGGTTGTATTTTCCCCATCAGAAGCTTCGCCCACTTTGTTATGGGTTGTACACCATCACCAAGGTTGTGGGTGATAATGCTTTTGAGCTCAACATTCCCCCCTTCCTTGGTCTACATCCAGTCTTCAACGTGGCTCTCCTTCAGCCATATTTCCCACCATTATTAGACACCTCAGAGATAGCAGAGCAGTTGACATCAAAAGAGCTCAAACTTGATTGCATGCAACAAGCATCCGATGATTATATTGTGGACACACATATCAAGGGAACTCGACAACAAAGGATCCAACTTTATCGAGTCGTCAAAGCAGGGCAACTCCTGCACCAAGGCAAGTGGCTCACCTGGGGCCAAATTCAACATAAATTTCCTCATTTGATGGGGGAACTCAACACAATGGAGACCATTGCTTCCTAAGGAGGGAGGATTGATCAAGGTGGATATTGGTGGCCACCCACCTATTCCACTGGCTCAAAAAACAGTTTTCCACATTGGCAGTTTTTCGACAGTTTTTCGGGTTCCAAACTTCAAGGGCCGTTTTGAATCCCTAAACGATGTTTTTTGGGGATTTGGGGCCCAGGTGACTGCCAAAGATATTGACCTGGGCCAGTCGAAATTTTTTCTTCTCGGTTATACCTTTCCACTGGGCTATCGTGCGCTTAAAACAAAGATCGTATGAAAAAGTTATGACCCCGGGAAGTTGATGTACCAACTTACCCAAACGAGGCTCACATGACTTTGGGCGCTTCATCTCATAGGGTTAGGTTTTTGGATGTCTAGGGTTTTTGACTTTCCGGTTTAATGTAAAAGGCCTTCAAAGCCTCATTGTAACTATCTTCTTGCGAATGAGCGCAACCGTCACATCTCTTCTCAGAGATAAGCCACCAGCATTCCAGCAAGCTTGTTTTCCACTGCATTTTACAGTTTCAACTTATTTCCTTATTGAATAGAAAACCGATTTTACTGTATCTCTATTATTTTGTGTTAAGCATATTCTAATAATCTATATTCATTTCGTTCTGCTCATAAAATACGGATAAAGTAGGATGATGTGGCATCATGTGAGATGACATCCTAGCCTTTGGAGACTATCTAACCCAATGACCACCCTTGGAGAAGAAGTTAGGGGGTTTATTCACCTTATTTTTTTTATTTTTGGTCATTTTTAACATATGTGGACAAAAATCAAATGAATTGGGTAAAATTCAATGTAAGGACACTATGTTTGACCTAGAATCAAGGATTTGGTTAGAAATTGGACCAAACTAAGATCCTTGTTTCCTCTATAAATAAGAGGCAAGTCTTTTTCATTTTTCATAATTGATACTTGAGACATTACTCTTTCTGTCTCTCTCAAAATTTTGGCCCTCTCTCTTGTGCATGCAATTTGTATTTTTGGGGATTTTTTTTATGCGATTTTGATTGGAGATGGATCTTTTCAATTTTGGAGGATGTTTTTTGACCTAGGCTACTTCTTGGATTATCTTTCTTGCAAGTTTGTTGATGTTTAAGGTTAATTTTCTGCAACTTGCTTGGATTATTTTTGCTTGAAGAAACCCTCAGAAGGTTAGGATTGTCTATCCCCTCCTTCAAGCCATTTTTATTTGTCAAAGAGGCTATTCGATTATTGATTTGAGGGTTAGGAATGCCTATCCCCTTGAAATACTTTCTTGGCTAGGGTTTTAAGACTAGGGGTTAGGATGGTCTATCCCCTAGTTTCTAAAAACCTAGTTTCCCATCAACTAGCAAGCTAGATGACTAAAATTAGATGTACAACTTGAATTATAAGGGTTTAAGTCTTCTATTATTAGCCATTTAACTTCTATTTGATGTTATGATTCCTTTACCCAATAGACAAGGCACTAATTTCATTGGAGAACATAAAATTATGCATTGAGAAACATGAAAGTTGTTCTCTTGTAATCTTTCAATTGTTAGACAAAACACTCTTACTCTAAGCTATATTTTCATGTTAAAACATCTTGATTCCTTGGGGTATTTATTGTTTTTGTAATTAATTGAATGTTAAATCCATTAGAGCTGCAACAAAACTTCTCTCACTCAACTGTTTACTTACTTTTTCACCGTAGAAAATTGTGTTTGAATATTACAAATTGATCTACTCTTCAAGGGCTATTAATTGGCATGTTTATTTTCTAATTTTTATGGTGAAAACTTGCTGCTGTAAAAAATAATTGCTACAACCATCTAGGGCTGATTGTTTTTGATGATAACACTTGCGTGAAACCCATCTCAACCGTCAAAGTTGTGGTTTAAATATTGGAAATTTATCTACTACTCACAAGCCTTTGTTTCCTATCATTTGTTAGTAATTTTGATGGAAAATTCTTGAAGTTGTTACTATTTTATCTTGCTAATATATACTGTTATCTGCTAAAAATTTAGGGACAACCAAACTTCTTGTTGTTTTCCCTAGTGTTATGGGGTTTAATTTCATGATTTTTGGTCTTGGAATATTGCCTCTAACATTGGTTTCGCAGGTTATAGATCAATTTGCCTCTCTTCTCTTCCAAAGTCATCATTATCCAAACCATAAGCAATATCATCTAGTAACCAAAGGAGGGATCCTTTGAAAACTCTTTCCTTATGGTCTCCATCCCCCCAAGGTCACTTAGGAAGTATTCCTTGTGGTGAAATCATTCATCACTAAAACGAGGGGAGCAATTGCTAAGGTAACAATGGTTCTTACTCCCAGTTGTGTCACACTAGTGGTGCTTGTGGTTGCCTTTGCCCAAGCGACAATTTGTGTGACAACATTTTTGGCATCGTTTCCGAGGATGATTTTAAACCCTTTTTTATTCCATAACAACACGTAGCAAGCCAATCCCAAAGCCTTTATCCCAAGCTTTCCTGACAACTCCATCAAGGGAAGTTACCCTCACAACTTTGCTAAACTTCATACAAGTTTGTTTGGTGACTCAATTGAGGGAAGATAACCTCTTTAATTTTGATGAGCCTTGAGCTCTTCTAGAAATTCCATTAAGGTGTCAGCCCAGATGATGGAACCATGGCACCCTGACATATGCATGAAGTATATCAATCCCCTGATATCCAAATTGTTATCTTCAATAATGGAATAGGATTTGTCATAAGTTTAATGGTGATCCGACCCTAGCGGTCACTCACATTGTGAATTATATGAAATATGCTTCAACATTAAATGCAATACATGATGATGTACTAATGCTATTTTTATTAGCATATATAGAGTTAAGATAAAAAAAGTGGCTGATGTACTCATGCAATCCGAGGAGCATACCTTCTCCCACAAAGCTTGTTGAACAATTTCTCAGGTATTGGGGCCCAACCACTCAAAATTGTTAAGATATTTTCAAAGAGTTCAATGTTAGAGAAAGATTTGCCTCACCCTATGCAATATTATAGAGAGGGCCTTATTCCATTTCCCTATGAAGACTTACTTTCCCTGTTGATAGAATCCAGAGACAAAAACACAAATTTTTCCACTTGTACGTATCTTGCACCTTATACAACAAGCGTATACGCAGGCTGCTCCACTACAACCCACGTACATCAAGATTTGTGATAGAAAATCAAAATTAAATGTAAGGTTTCCATGTCATGACAGGAGATCTCTGATCCTTGGCCTTCCATATACTGGAAACATTCTGAATTGGCCCTTCAGTTTCATTTTGAAGGCTATAAAGAGGCCAATCCCAGGATATGGAAAAAATAAGAAGGAATTCAACTTTGAGAGAAAAGTTACTCTGGAGAAATTATTTACTTTGTATTGAGTCTGCATCCCTTTGTCCTTTAAGTCTGAAAACAGTGTTCAACCCCCAAGCTCTTCCCTTATTGATGGAGAACCTCATTGTCTCCCTTCTATGAGCTTGTCTTTGGTGGAGGATTGAAGTGGTGGAGGCCCAACTAGAAGGAACTTAGTTTCTCAGTTCTGAACCGTGTCGACACGGAAGTCTGTAATATTTTCACTTTTGCTAATCATTTATTAATAGAAATACTCTCTTCCCGCCTAATTGATGTCTTGCAAATATATGAATTATTATACATGGGCATATTTGTTATGTATATTGATGGATTATGCTATTTAATGTGCTAACCTTTTATATTGCCACCATATGCTTGTGTTTGCTTGTTTGTTGAGAACTTGTTGCAGTTATATATAGCTTTGGGTCAAAGTGCTCAACGGTGGACATCATCGAACATCTAGACGAGGTAGGCTCTTTCTTATCTCCCTTGCACATTGGTCTTTATAACATATTGTTGGGATAGAGTTGATTTCTGCAGTCATTTCCGTCTATTGTGGTTCACCCTAGCCATAGAGAGATTTTCCTCGTAACAGAATTGGCGACCATACTGGGGATGAATCTTCTTTCTTAGGGTTTGAAGTACTTTTTTCCTTATATTTATCTTGTTTCTACTATGGTTCTTGTCGTATCATTGCTTGACGGCTCCTATTCACTCTGGGTCTGAGTTGTCAGCCTTTTGCCCTTGCCTGGCCTTGTTTTAAAGCATATACGTGCCTTTTGCCTTGACAGTCACGTATACACACTGGCTGTCTCACTGCAAGCTGTGTATATACACTTTGGTTTCCTGAACAATCACGTACACCTCTTTTCCTTGCCTGTTTGCTTGGTCTGGTGTTTGCTGGGTGAGATTTGATACCTGCTGAGCCTTCTTGGGTCTATGTAATGCCTATTAAGTGCTTGTGGGATGACATGAAACCCTCTTTTCATTGAATTTCTGGGTGAAGTCTTTCTCTTCATATTTTCATTTTTATTGTCCTTGTATATTGGGCTGGGTGTTTTGTTGCTTGGTATCATGCTTGAGTTATCTCTTTTTTATACACAGTAGGGCTATATATCAAGTTACTTTTCAGTCCATGCATTTTCAACTTTGATATATTGAAAATACAAAAAAATAGGCATTTTGCATTGCTTGACATTTTTGTCTTTTGAGTTTTTTATCATTAGCTTAGTGCATATATTAAAAGATTGCATTTTTACTTCTGAATTGCAGAGTTGAATTTGAAATTTGCATCGTTTTTAGAAGCATATCATTCATTGAAAGTTAAAGTTAGGACTTTGCATTATTTTCATATTTACTTCTCTTGCGGAGTCATACGACCATGAGTTTCACTACCATACCCTTTTGAGTAATCACGACCATAAAATCAACGCTATAATTTAAAATTGATTAGTCATGATTTTATTTTCTAGGGTGCACAAACTAACCTAGGATTTAATGCCTTGGAATAAGATTTTGTGAGTAAACATCTCCAAGGCAATTAAATCAACATATGTGTATGAGTCAGGGAGTGTAGAAATCCATTGTATAATTGGTAAGATCAGGAGGCTCCGCTCACACCGGAGTTAATCACGAGGCCGCGCGAAGTTGGTTGAAGGGATATCCCCCCGATACCTTCCTAGCGTCAGAGATATTTTTGGGGATCTATTCATATCTCAGTATCTTATTAGTGCCCTTACCTCCATGAGAGGCGATGACTTCAAGGTTTTGGGCTTTGCTACCCTGTCCATACGGTGGACCTAACTTATGACTGCTCGCCTGTGCATCGATTATACAATGGTTTATTAGTTGCTTGACTTAGGTGTATCATAGGTTACTTGTAGGGGTTATTCTGCAGGTACCTTGGGTCAGATAAGGGTCAGACAACACACAACCTTTATGGAGGATTACCTCTCTGGGGGGATCTGACCAACTGGTTGTTAATCCCATGAGGGCCCTTATAACTGATTATGTTACCTTCGATCTTTAGCAGGGAGTCTCAGGCCCCTCTTGGGAGAGACATACCTTCTTTAGGGAGGGAGGCCACTCATCCACTTTACCCAGTTTGCATGCATATTGGTCGTTTGACTTTTGGTGTGCTCTTTGATTACTAGTTGGCCTTAAGAGTTTATACCGAGTTCTCTTTATCATGGATAGTGGATTTCCTTTAACTCCTTCGTTCACTGCTACCTACCCCATGATACCTACTCCTGTCATGGGGACGAGTCCTCATGTTTTTCATAATGGTATGCAAAACTATGGTACTCAGTTCACGCCTTGGGCCTCTAGTCATTCTCCCGTTGATATTCCTTCAGCTTTGCAATCCTCTCCCTGGTCCACTTATATGAATCCTAGCATTGGATCCGGGGGCACCATGGCCCCAATTCCTATGTCTTCATTTGATATGAGTCATGTCCCTCAACCCGCTTTTACGACGGGAGGTTGGAACTTCCTCTCTTACGGATCTAGTCCTAGTTATGCTTTTTCAGAAGCCAATACTCAAATGGGTACTTATTCTACTTATTATGCTCCATCCATGTATCCTCCGTCTGCCATGTCAGTTCCTTCGAACACTTTTTCCATGACAAGTCCTCATATATACCCAGGTGTTTCATATGGGGAGAATCCGTTTTACGGTTCGGGATACCCTCTTTATGGAACCCCTTCACAAGGGGGAAACATATATCCTCACTCGAATAGTCCTTATCATACTTTCATCTCTTCGCAGACTTCTGTCATGATGCCCGTACACACATATTCGAATCAGTTAAATAAAGGATACTACCTTTCTGGACAGGGATTAAACCAGGATCCTTCCTAGCCCGCAATGTTTCAGAGTCAATCTTTCCCTGGACCTTGACATCAAATGCCACAAATCATCGCTAGTCCAGTCATTGTCAGTCATTGTTAGTCATACTGGAGCTCCATCACCAACCTCTGTCAGTCATGTTGGAGATGGGTCGACAACTTCTACAAGTCATGTTGACAATCCGCACCCAGCCACTACTAGTCATGCTGGGGGAACCACCCTAATCACCAAGAGTCATATCAATGCCACATCTCCAACCTTTGTGCATCATGTAGGAGATGAATCTCTTGAATTTTCCTATCACATTGAGAGCATGTCACCAACTGTCGTAAATGACGCCGGGGGCATTGAGAAACCTAGATGTCTCATACGTAAGCCTAAATTCTTTTGCAGGACTTGTGAATGATATCATCTCACTCGGTTGTGTCCAATGACTACTGGGTCACTAAAAGCATGGGGCTCACCTAAGGGCCCTTCGAGTTCTGAGGCATCTGTGATTTCCCCACACCCTGTTTCTTCTTTGATTGACATGACCATAATTCCGTTGCAATCCTCTCCTGACCTCACCCCCGTTGTTGAGGGTGATGTGTCCCCTATCCTTGTTATGATGAATCCTCTTCAACCTAAAATTGAAGAAGTGGTCGCACTAGTGCAATATCTGGTCAATCCTACTCTCCTTGCATGGAGTGATGCATCGTTCAACCATGTTGTCAGCATTCCTGATGTTGCACCTTCTGAACGAGAGAGAGTTTTATTCTCACAAAGTCCTCTCCCTCAGAGTTTTGAGGAGATCACCTTCGATTGGGATGGTCCTGTGGGGTATCTAATGCCCCCGCCTATGTATTTTCCTATAATAGATATTATCCGATCTATCACGGAGACTATATATTCCATTAGTGCTTTATCCTCCTCAACTTGGAGAGCTTTGGGTTTTCCCAAGATTATGTCGGCTATTCGTAAGATACTGACATTCCACAGAAGTTCTGCAAGGGATCCTTGGCCTCCCCCGTGACTTGCCTCCTCGACTCTCCCAAACGAGTCCGAGTTAATCTCTTTTTCGACTCGTTCAAAAAGCGAAAAGATTGCCGAGTGATTTGTCCCTTTCACACTCGTTAAATTGGACTTGAAAGGTCGTGAGTCTTAGTTAAGCTCTTTTCCGACTCGTTATCAAAAAGTGAAAAGATTGTCGAGTGAACTGGTCTTTTTCACACTCGTAAATTGGTTTTGAAAAGATGTCTATTTGGCACAAGTTTATCCATTTTTCACACCAAGTAGACTACAAGACATAAAAAAGGATATTGTTTGGTGTTAAGTTGTGATTGCATCTCATGCCCTTGCTTGCAGTATCGATCCTATAGCCGGTTCTCGCTTTGCATTATAAATCGTTTGCCTCAGCAGTTTTTCATCCTCAACCAAGCAAAGTCTTGTTTATATCCTTCGCAATTTGACACGCTATACCTTAACATTCCCCTGAGTGTCCATCTCCCGCATGCACTTCCCTGCATTGAGCATAGGTATGTTCCACTACTGGAACTAGTTTTTCTTACTTGCGACACTCGTTTCCACTACTGGAACTAGTTTTTCTTACTTGCGACAGTCGACATTTCATCATTGGTCATTGACTGGGTGGTTTCCCTTGTGTTCGACGACAAGACATATATTCACAAATTGGGATTCGTGGAGTGTCTTGGATTCCATTAGCCTCATTGGTGGTTTCCTCGCCTTTGTCAACAATTTTCATCATTGGCTACTATTTAGAGGGTCTTTTTCATGTACTTCTTGCACTTGGCGCACATGAAAGACGCACAGGGTCGTTGGTTCGTGAACATGTTCTTCGTTTGATTTCCACCAAATCATTAAGCCCATGCTTTCTACCTCGTGCTGATTGATGAGAGATGCCTTAATGCTCTCCTTTTAGTGGCTTTCTTTCCATCTAATTCAACTCATTTATTATGGAAACATGATCTAGAGTCTTATGAGTACCTTGAGGCTTGCAGTCATCAGTGGCAGGCTCTCTCGCCATCGGCAGTTGGGAATACATTAATGTCTCCTGATCGATGGATTCTTCAGGTGTTCGACACCGAATTCTCTATTCACACTTGTAAGAATGTACTCGGTGCCTTGATACCTACTTTCATTATCAGTAGGTTGTCTCGTGTTTTTAACGATATACATCAATGACCGATAATCAAACGGTGTCTCATTGTGTTCGACCTCAACTCCTTTATTCACATGATGTAGACTTACACCTTTGGTGGATTGTGTAGAAGACTTGAAGACATCACTATGTGGCCACAACTTTCCTAAGTTGTTGCTTCCTTTTCATTGGACCAGTACCTATATAAATTCAGTGATCATGGTAGATCAGATTGTACTTCATGGTATACATATATCTTCAGATTGATTTTGAGACTGGTTCTACTGAGCCTTGTTCGTGACTATGACAAATATTGGCATGTAACCGCATTTTTGTTTGCCTATTCATGGCCACGGGCACTTGTTTGGTATATTTTCACATGGATCTGCAGTGTAATTTTTGGTAGCCATGTATGCAAAGTTAGTTTAGAATGTAATGAGCAACTGAGTTCGTCCAACTGGTTCTCTACCACTCCACTTCTGGGTTATTTATAATGTATTTCGATCATCGAAAATACTCCTCTGACCTCACACATTAGGGGGAATCCGTTAGAGAAAGATTTTCCTCACCCTATGCAATCTTGCAGAGAGGGCCTTATTCCATTTCCCTATGCAGACTTACTTTCCCTGTTGATAGAATCCATTCATATCAAGTGAGGCATCAATGGTTAAGGGAAGTAGAAGTAGTAATTTCTATGCATTGGGTAATTCCATGATTACCTAGTGATTTATTGACATATGGAATGCTTTTATAGAAAGTGTGCAGGAGTGATATCTTGCAGTCTATTGCCACGTAAAAGAGGGAAACATATTCATGAATATGCCTATCAAAATTTTCATGTGAATGATTATAAGCTCCCATAAAAAAGGATGATATTGAAATTAAAATAAATGTGTATGAATGACATGAAAAAGTGCAAGTGGTGCACATGCATGTTGGTAACTATGTGTATATGTTCTTGAAGGCATGGTTTGATTGGATTAATAGGATTCCTAGTATGAATGCATGCATGAACAAGTTGAGTGTGAAGCAAAAGAAGTAATTGCTATGTTTTGGGAAATATTATTGTCACCTAGCTAACCCTGTTTCGAAGGGTTTTATTTTTTTTGTTTGAATAATAGCTTGAAGAGGTTGTATGCCATTCTTCAGAAGAGATAGTATGAACTATTGAAGGGGCAAGTGTGCAAAATTATATGTTGCTGTGAAAAAAGGAAATATAATTGTGATTATGCCTTTAGAAATTTCATGTGAATGATTGTGAACAATCATAAGTTAGATTGATTTTAAATTTGAACTGATGTGCATGTGTAAATTATGAAAGTGTGCCAATTATAGACACACGCACACACACACTATGCCGATGCATATGGTTGAGTGCATGAAAGCACATTGTGAATGCAAGCTAATAGAATATATGCACATGTATGAATGTGTGGTTTGGATGCATAATAAGAATGCATGCCTATATTCTTTATCAAAATATTGAGTAAATTACTAAAATGATAGAGTTGTGACTAACTCATGAGTTGAGATCATTTCAAGAGTCGATGGATATGCAACAAGGAAGTTGCATGTTGAAGTAGTCCCATGTGGATGGACTGTGGAAAGATCCTATCGGGAGCACAAAGCCATGCAAATGAATGCCTGCTGAGAATTATGCAATGGACTACATAATCCTATATGTATAAGAATCTTGGATTAAATTTTGAAGACATGCATATGTGGAAGGGAAGATATGCCCTCTAAGTGAGGAAATGTCAAGATAAAATTCATTGGGCATGCTAAAGGAAATGGAGTAGTCATGTCCATAAAAGGGACAAAATGTCAAAGCAAATATGGAGAAAATGGGGAAAAAACACTTTTCTCACTCTAAAACTCTGATTTTTTTAGCAGAGTTATATGTTTTTAAAGAAGCAAGAACAAATTGTGAAGGCTAATGAATCAATATAGATGATTGAATGAATGTTGTGGTTAAATCCATAGTATGCAAATGGTAGGAGTCATGGGAATAAATTAATTATATTGAAAGTTCCAGACTATGCAGAGGAGTTGGAAACGGGGATAATTCCTTGATACCTCTCTTGTTGTTTATTATATTTCTCTAGAATGAGAAAACTAATATGTCTGAAATATCTTCGACATGAGAATGTTGATAGTTGTATGAAAGTAAAATAACTAAAATACTTTTGCATTTGCATTAATGACCAAATTGGGGATAATTTGGTAGAGTGCAGACATATATGCTAGGGCATATCCGATAATCCTTGTTGATTTTAAAGAGTGTTATGGCACCTATATTGTGATTTGGCATGATGTAACTGTGACTATGATTGTTGTGTGTAGGAAGGATTGGAACTATTGATGAGATGACTACCAATGGTGGACAACCTCATGCAGATGAAAAAAACAATATGTTTTATTGTCAAAAGGTTTATGAAGAGACACTATGAGTTCCCATGAAGCACACACTGATGAGGTAACACCAGAAAGGTTGCTGGCACCTAGACAAATACAAAATTAATCATGCCAATATAGCACATTGTCTGAAAGGAATTGAGTAAGAATTCATTTAGGAATTCTTTATATCTTTGGTGATATAACCATGATTATGTTTGAAAACATGTATTCCATTGATACCCAAGGAGGGTATGATCAAGGAAGGAAAACTATATGGGAGAGGGAGGAACCTCTGACAAGCAAGGATTATTAGAATCTTGCATTGAATTCATGAATATATGTGTCATGTTTGTATTGATTAACCATGGATGAATTAATGACTGTGCTCATAAGTAACACATACTTTAAATGCATTAAAGAGATGCATGAGTATAGAAAAGGGCATTTGTTGGACTGCCCTTATGGAAAGAAAACTTTCCAGTACTTTGAAAGAGTTGTGGAAATAGTGAAGGGAGTAATTGGGTAGCCATGAGTATTGGCACCTTGGTTACCGGTGAAGAATGAAGGTGTGAATGCATTTATGTGAAATTTTAACTTCATATTATGTTAAGATTAGTTTTGAGGTCATAACCAGATCAAGTCAGGAGACATACTCATGTTGTGACCATGAATGTCAATAGAGTTAGAGATGTGATGGGATGTTGGATGAATTTTCCAACTCACCATGGTGGAATGCCTAACATAGATGTGTGGTATCCCAAAGGAAATGCAAGGATGCATTGTGTGGATGTGGCCATGGGAATTGGAACATTGGTTTAATTGCTTGTGGTGATTGATTGGATTATGGAAATCTTGGAGTGCTAGATGAAGCATGCGCGAGGAATAATACATTCATCCCATTTCATATGATTGATAGATAAGTGATGCAATTGTTAGTATGTACAATTTAAGATCATTGTGAGCCACTATAAGTGTGCAATGAAAGTATAATGTACATGAGATACTAACAATCTGTCTAGTTGAATGAAGGTTGAGAATTACAGGAAGGATGGTCTTGGATATGTCAAAATTTTAAGTCCATAAGGAAGGTCGATGCCTACAATTGCAAGGGCCAAACTGTTATGAGAAGAAAGTCTCATACTTGTGGGATTTGAGTTCCTATATGGAATAGATCTGAAAATTAATAATTGGAACTGGATATCTGTGGGAAACAAATTTAAAGGATTTCTGATTGAAATTGTTATGAAAATATCTCACATTTACTGTATGCATGTGATACAGGTTAGATGATAGAGTTGTCTTGAAAGGACAAATGATGGTTGCTAAGCTGCAAAGCATGGAAAATAGGTTGTTGTCATAACATTGGAACCTTATGATATGCCATGATCGCCATTGAGATGTGCTATGCTATGTTAGATAAATCCAGAGGGTTGCCTTGGTTGTAAGACTCTACAAGCCTCTATACTCTTCTGATGGGAGGAAACCATTGCAGACAAGATGGATCACCGAAGGGACTATGTAGTAGAGAAGGGGATACCTGGGACTGGAAGGTGAGTGGATGCAAGGAAGAGGAGATGAATAATTCATGTTATGTGCTAACTGGGATCATGAGTGCAATGGGTATGTCTAAGGAAATAGTGAGTTAATGAACTCTAACCATGGCAACCATATGGATGTGGATCCATGATCAAACAAATAAGTACTATGCTAAATTGTATATTCATCCTGAGTTATGAACATCAATGGAATATTTATGCATATAATTGGTTATAATGTGCATGTTATTTGATAATCATTGTAGGCATGTGATGAAATGCTATAAGTCTCGAAGTGGACCAGACCGCAAAGAAAATGACACTATTGAAGCAAATGAAGGATGAATATTATTGACGTGTTGTTGATGCAAAAGGTAGAACACCGAGGAAAACGTTCCTTTTAAGGGGGATGGGAATGTACCACCCCCATTTTGATCCCCTGATTAATTTATAATAAATTATGTTTAATGATGATTTATCTCAGCATGGAGATATTATTTCCTTGCCATGGCACATGAATAATGTAATGCATATTGTTTAATAAAAAAATACAAACCAACTGACTAAAGGGTGGAGAAACGATACTTCCCATGGTACCATGAGAGGGGATGAGTAAGGGACCTAAGGGGAGGATTCAACTTTCTAGGGTCCCTAAGCAACCTTGTTGAATTATTTTTTGGAATAACCAACTATTTTTCTTTTTCCTAAATTCAAATCCAATCAGTTAATGAAGGGGGTTGGTAGTTGAATAGCCAACCACCCACAATGAATGAAGGTATGGAGAAATGGATGAACAAATAAAAAATGTTAACCAAGTTTACAAAAAGTACCATCTCATTTACCATGATTGACCTACAAGTCCCTCTGACATAAGAAAGGTAAATATCGAGAAACTTTCTGAGGAGACATAGAAGAAGAGAACCTAGTAAAGGGAGAAGATAGAAAGTATGGGAGACTGAATTGTGGGAGAATCCATGAGCAGAGAAGGCATGACCATGATGAGAGACACAATTTGCAAAACTATGGAAGGAACCCACAAACATAGCAGATAGAGAGAGGAGAGCAAGAGATCTACTGTATTTGGGAAGAGAACCCTGAACCCGAACTGGGCTAAGAGGGCTGCGAGCTTGATGCTTGTTGGGTAATGGAGAGGAATTCCTTTTTCCAAGATAAAAATCTAGTTGGGAAGACCTCTAAGAATACCTCATGGAAGCCCTGGGCATGGTGGGTAACAAGGGTGCTTCTACCAGTGGTTGATGTGGAGGAGAGTGTTCTTCACACCTTCAATTACTCTGAGAGACTGAATATTCCCCGGTGGTGTCATGTCCTGGCACGAGGGTGGCTTGATATAGAGGATGATAATGCATTAGTGCCTATGGTTGGGTGGAAAAGAGATCACCCTCAGTCACTTGGGCTGGATATAGATTCTAAATAGATAAGTGTCCACTATGCTTTATGTATTTCAATGTTTTGAATGAGATGTGCATCTCTTGCTTTTCTGAGATGTATGGATTTATAAGCATGATTAATTGAATGTATGCTTCTGAAATATCCTTGTTTGTTGGGTAGAGGTCCATATTGGTTATTCTACTATTGAATGCATGCACAGGTAACTTGAGGCCTAGGGATAACAACCTTATGAATTGGCATGGATTGTTAGTGTGTAGGGATTGAAATCATAGGTTATAGATTAGACTTTAAAAGGGAATGAATGCAGAGGAATCCACGTAGTCGTGATTCTTTATTCTCTCTCAAAATCCTTGAAATGGAATGATGAGGAAGAAATCCCAAAATATGGATTGCTTAACAAGTCACGGAGCCAGTGGAGACTAGGTAGAGTCCTATACAGAATAAGGGAGAAAGTTGGATCATGATGCCTTGGCACATGAGAAGTTGATAGAAAATTTGATCGAGAGGAACCATGAGATCCGAGATGTTAGGAATCTAGGATTTCCAAAAAGGGGGAATTATTCCAAAGTTCAGATTCCAGATCCCTTGGGAAATCATGCAACTAGAACCTCGTATTGGAACCAAGACCTCAAGAGTGGGCTAGTAGTTGGAACCTTCGCTAGAGAAACCATGGATACCCGAGAAACGAATATCTGGGTGATCGGTTAAGTCATCCTGATTCCTCATCAAAATCCTAGATCCCAGATATGGAATATGGAGGTGGAACCCCAAATATTGAGAGTGGAAATCCAGAGGTTTTATAAATGGACTTATTTGGAAAGTTTGGATTTCGGATGTGGGACCCAGTTGAGGAATAGTGAGCCAAAGCGGAAAGCTGAGTGACGAAACCCAAGCGAATGGAATCGCGGATATTCGGGCCAATGTATATCTGGGTTTCTAAGTAAGTGGCTTTTTCCCAAAATGTTGGATGTCAGATTCCACATTAGCATGCCACGATAGGTGCCATATCAGTGGCCTATGACAGAAGTGCTAAATCAATATGTTTAGTTGGATTCCATGTCAACATTTGGTGTCATAAGTGCCACGTCAACTTGCCATGTCAGAGGACATGTCAGCTGAATGACACGTCAGCAGGGCCATGGTGGCAGGCCATAGCGCAGAGGGCGGATGGTTGGAACTAGGAGGTGGAACTTAGACCATCCACAAATCCAAAGATTAGAATTTTTGAAATTTTTTGGATGTCGGATCTTGTGTCAGTAGTGCCACATATTTCCATGATAACGTGCATGTGTTAAACCACATCAACAATTGCCAGATCGTCAATAAATCATAAGGAGTGTATCTCGAGGAAAATGGACGACCATGACCTCTCCTTCGCAAGGCGTTGGATGGTGGAACCAAGAGTCAGAACCAGGGCCATTCGAAAATACAAAAATCCAAGAAATCCCAAAAGGGGATTTTATAGAAAAGCCAGATTCCATATGGTGGAACGATGTGGTGGAACCCAGACCATCCAGATATCTGGAAGTACAAGATTTATTAAAAGGGGAATTTTGTGAAATGTCGGATATCGGATTACCGAATGTGGAACCTTGACATGGAAGAACCTTAACCCCGAGCCGGAAGGGTAGATGTTAGGTGGGTATACACGTCACCCCAGGGGGGGAAGCCATGTATGATTAACCCTCAAACCATGAAAGAAATTGAGACCGACATGGAAGTGATAGGTGGAGGTGAAATATGGAGAGGGGAGGTGTCCTTATATAGTGAAGTCGAGATAGAGAGGAAAGGTTAACGATCGAGAACCTTTAAGGACACTATTAATATGAATCGTTGGATTGGAAATATCTCAACCTTCAGATCTATTGGTATCAAATGACCGAGTTAATTATTGTGCATCTTAAAAACCCACTAGCAATCAAGACCGTTGATATGGGAAATTGTCCACTGTCCGATCTAGTAGAAGTGTAAATTATACCCTAGAGGTGTAAAGGAAAAAGGGATGGGACCCACTCATTTCGCAACCAATGGTTTAGTGATAGGTGGAGGCCTGTCATTGGGTACATGTCGACGAAGGTGGAAAATGAGCGATCGTTAGATGGCAACTGGGTACAGGTGGGACCCATATTATTATGTAAAGGCTATATGAGAAAATGAAAAAATCCAGGATTTCTATTAAATTGACTTATTGGAAAAGTCTGAACCTCAGATACGGTGGAACCTTGCGACAGAACTAAGATATCCGAGTAGCGGAAATTTGGGTTTTTATTAAGTAAGGATTTATGCAAAATCCGATCGGATGGGTGGACATCCATAAATTTTGAGGAAGTCGGATGTGAGGATATCCGGAAGGTTGTAAGAAGCCAGATGGGCGAGCATCCAAAAGTTTGGAGGATTTCAGATAGGAAGATATTTGGGAGTTTGAAAAATATGGATATCTGGCCCTATGTTAAAGTGTGAAGCGACCAAGCCTTACATCCAGTGTGGACAAGGGAGCCACGTTAGCTGACACCTGTACAGAAAGGTTCACTGGGCGTCGCATGGAAGGATGATGTCATTATTTACATGATGTGCAATATCTTCCATCGAGCATAACTTCTTACCTGAAGCTAGGTTTTGAATATATTTACAATCGTTGGAAGCTCTTGAGGAGTAGGATCGAATTTTGAGCTCATAATCTAGATCAACGTTATGGTTTAGAAGAGTAAGTTATAAGTAGAAGATAAAATTGTGTATGCCCCACCAACCTAATGATTTTAAGAGGGTGGGGTGTGTTACAAGGTTGCTCTTATTGCATATTCAATTCAGGAAACTAAATCCATTTCCTCTTCTTCAGAATGGATCTTGGATTCAAGTGCCTCCAATCACATGACTGGTAATGCTTCCTTATTTACCTCTTATGACAAAGAAAATCATTCAGCTCAAAATGTTTTAATTAGTGATGGTAATAATGTAGTGTACCTAGGGAGGATAATATCGGGTACCTAGGGAGGTACTCAAGAGGATAATGGATATAATGTGGTCATAATAATGAAATAACTCCACTATGTAATTAAAAGGAAATAATATAATAATAAGGGGTAGTTGGCATAGACCTCAAGGAATACTCACGAGAAAGTATAAATACACATAAGTATCATTGCATTGGAGGTGTGTTGGATGTATTGTCTTGTAGAAAGCATGGCTTGTGGAGTGTTTCCTTCCATAAGGAGTATTTGATGGTGTTACGCCACCTTAAGGGTTCTTCTTTCTATATTCTTATGTTGCCCACGGTGAATGTTTTGGTATCTTGGCTGTTCAAGGGTTTATTTATGAATTTTAACGATTTATTCTCTCTTATATCAATCAAGATTTACTGCAAGTGGAATCCTAGCTATTTCTTGGGCACAAAGTGGGATACTTTTTTTTTTCTTTTTGCATATTTTTGATGGAAAAAATTGGACGACATCATTCAAAAAAAATAATATGTAGTAATGTAATGTACCTGAGGAGGATAATATAGAGTACCTAGGGAGGTACCCAAGGGGATAATGAATGTAACGTGGCCATAATAATGAAATAGACCCACTATGTAACTAAAATGAAATAATATAATAATAAGTGGTACTTGACATGGACCCCTAGGAATACTCATGATAAAGTATAAATACATGCATGAGTATCGTTGCATTGGAGATGTGTTGGATGTATTGTTTTGTAGCAAGAATGGCTTCTGGAGTGATTCCTTCCATAATGAGCATTTGATGGTGTTACCTTACCTTAAGGGTTCTTCTCTCTATATTATTTTGTTGTTCATGGTGAATGTTTTGGTATCTTGGATGTTCAAAGGTTTATTTATGAAGTTTTACAATTTATTCTCTCTTATATCTATCAAGGTTTACTACAAAAAATATTTTAGTAGTTGGATATGACAATGTTGATGTTCTTAATGGTGTACTGGAAGACGTGTTTCATATTGAAGACATTGTTGAAAAATCTCACAATCTCCAACACCTAGATAAATTACTTTCTTGTGGTTTTCCTTCCTGATAAATAAATTACAGCACATAGAATAAAATATATTGGCTGGAAATGAAACAATGGAAGAAAAATACAGAAACCAAACTTCACACATGCACACATAAACATTTTCCTTCAAATAATATTTTCATTAATAATGAATCTAAGCTTACAAGGGATCCCTTACTGGGAAAATGGCCCACTGAGGAAAAATAAAAATTACAGAAAACCTGGCAACTCTGGCCCTCAACTGAAGAAAACCTTTTCCCAGATCTTCCTACTGGACACTCAAATATGCACTAGATTTGTCCATTGGTACCTCATATATTCTATACCTTCCTGTTGGTACCTCATATCTGCTAGATCTTCCCGCTGGTACCTCAGATATGCACTAGATCTGTCATTTGGTACCTAAGATTTGCTAGATCTTCCTACTAGTCCTCATATCTGCAAGATATACCTGCTGCTACCTCAGATCTACTAGTACTGATACCTAACATATGCACTAGATCTGTGCACTGGTACCTTAGATATGCTAGATATGCCTACTGATACCTCATATCTACACTAGATCTATCCATTGGTACCTCAAATATGCCAGATCTTCCTGTCGGTCCTCATATCTACAAGATCTGCCTGATGGTACCTTAGATCTGTGCTTGATGCACTTTCCTCCTTTGTACTTGATCTCTTGGTGAATGTACTTCTTCACCTATATGAGATCCCCTTGAGTCATAGTCCTTCATGACTCAAGCACTCGAGCTAAAGTCTTTCTTTGCTCCTAAGTGGATGACTTAAGCACAAGATCAAAAGTCCTTCTTTTCTTTTATGTGCTCTTGTGTCTTTCTCTTTCACATAACCTTGCTTTTATAATCATGAGTTATGATCGAATAAAAAATAACCCTAATCTCCAAAGTGATTAACAATTGAGATTAGATCTCACCTCACTTGGGATCAATGACTAAGATTCATTTAATTCACTAATGCTAATAACATTAGCATTTCATTAAATTAAACTCACTTTAATTACAAAAAACACTTTACTTTAATAATTCCTTTAATTAAAGTAAGTTACTAAGGTTGAAGGATTTGGATGACTTCCACATGTCTAGACACTTAGACCTGTGCGGAAATACATGTCTGATGCTACAAACATCAACAAGCATGCCCATCAATTACTTTCTATTTATCATGTTTGTAAAAAAGGGTATATATTTGAAGGTTGTCCTCATAGATATGTCTTGAAAGATGTTAATAATGGGATCAAAATCGTTTCATCTGATCCTATTGATCATGATGTTGGCTTGTTTGATTTTACCGGTTTCACCTCATCCAACAAACAATATTTTTATTCTTATGTTGCACATGCTGATGAACAAAGTAAACTATGGCATGAAAGATCAGGTCACTTGAAATTTAGTAAAATGCATCTATTGTCTAAGATGGTACATGGCTTACCTCCAATTTCTTCCACTAAGAGTGTTTGTGAAGGTTGTGTCCTCAACAAACATCACAAGGAAACATTTGAATAGGATAAAGCTTGGCATGCTAAAAAGCAATTGCAATTGGTTCACAGTGACACATGTTGTCCTCTTGAGACTCCCTCTTTATCAAGTGCTTTCTACTTCATCACTTTCATTGATGATTATAGTAGGAAAACTTGGGTATATTTCTTGAAGCATAAAAGTGAAGCATTTGTTGTGTTTCAAGAATTTAAAGCCCTAGTTGAAAAAAATCCGAAAAATGTATTAATACTCTTCGTATTGATAATGCGAGGGAGTAAACTAAAAAGGATTTTTTAGCATATTTATCAAATCATTGCATTAAGCATCAAAGTACCGCTCCTTACACACTTCAACATAATGGGGTTGCAGAAAGGAAAAACAAAACTTTAGTTGAAATGGTTAGATGTATGTTGCATTCAAAGCGTTTCATGAAATGATTTTGGGCTGAAGCAATTTTCTGTGCAAATTACATTTAGAACATGGTTCCTACTAAAGCAGTTTTGCAGGTTACTCCTGAAGAAAAGTGGAGTGGAAGAAGACTAAATATTATCTTAGTTGATCTTGTGTCTATAAATACTTCTTCAAGTGATGTAGAAGAACTAGGTCATGTTATTACTATTGATTCTAGTAATACACATGAATCTTCCGAAGATGCTAGTGTAGTTCATCATACTACCAACTCTCTTCCTGTTTGGGCACGAAAAACACTTGAATCCATAGGTTCTAATGTTGGTATTACATCTGACAACTATAGGACTATATCAAATTTTTCTCTTATGGAAAAACTGTTAGACACACATGATCCTTCCACTTATGTAGAGGAAAAAAGGAAAACTAGAATGAGAGAAAGCAACAACTATTGAATATGATTATTTGATTAAGAATCACACTTAGGATTTAGTTCATCTTCCTCCCAGGAAAAATCTTGTTGGATGTAAATGGGTTTATAAGACAAAATTTACTATAGATGGACAGATTGAAAAGCATAAGGCTAGTTTAGTAGCCAAAGGATTTCTATAAAAAGAAGGTATTGATTTCACCGAAACCTTTGCTCCAGTTGCTAAAATGAAAACCATAAGAACAATTGTTTCTCTTGCTGCATATTTTCAATGGGTAAGTCACCAAATGGATGTCAAGAGTGCCTTATTAAATGATGATCTTTGTGAATAAATTTATATGCAACAACTGCCTGGTTTCATCACTTTTGACACATCAAGTTTGGTATGCAAGTGGCACAAGCCCTTGTATGGTCTTAAATAGGCACAAAGAGCTTGATATGAAAAAAATGATACTCATTTATTGAAGAGTGGTTTTAGATGATGCCAATCCGATCCAAATATATATGTTCATTTCTTTCAAGATGATGTCCTCATAGTTGCTCTTTATATGGTGATCTAATTCTTACAAGCAACTAGATTTTATTAATCCATAAATTGAAGAATGGTCTAAAGAATTTTTTTGACATGATAGACTTAGGCCTTTTACATTATTTTTTGGGTCTTCAGGTTTGACATATGGTGAATGAGATCTTCCTTTCTCAACCTAAGTAAGCTTTGGATTTGCTTGCTTGGTTTCACATGAATGATTGTAAGCCTTCACCAACACCATTTCAATCAAGAGTCAAATTAAGAGTTGGTTGTGAATTACCTCTTGTTGATGCCACACTCTATTGTCAATTTGTTGGTAGTTTTATTTATTTGAGTGATAGCAAGCCTGATATCCGATTTATTGTTAGTATGGTTTCAAGGCTCATGTTAAAACTTCATGAAAGTAATTGGAAAGAAGCTAAAAGGATTATCAGATATCTTCAAGGAACTATTAATTGAGGTGTTTTCTATTCTCATAATGCTTTTGTTTCACTTATTGGTTATACCAATTCTGATTGGGTAGGAGATGCCATTGACAAATTCTCTACCACAAGATATACATTTCAACTTGGGCAAGGTCTAATTTCTCGGTTCAGTAACAAGTTGAGAACACTTTCTCTTTCTTCTTGTGAAGTATAGTATAGGGAAACTAAGGAAGTGACTAAAGAGGCAATGTGAATCCGACCTGTCCTTGTTGATCTTGCACTGGTTTAGAATGCACCTATTGAGTTGAGATGTGACAATCAAAGTGTTATTTAGCTTGCATATAATCCAATGTATCACTCCAAAACCAAACATATTGACCTTGATACCCATTACATTTGGTCCCTGGTTGCAGTTGGTGTTATTAATTTGGAGTATTGCGCAACTGATCAACACGCTACTGATATCTTAACCAAGTCTATGACAAAGGTGAAGTTTCTTCATCTTCACAACATATTGGGGATGCGAGAAGCTGTCATCAAGGTGGAATTCTAACCATAATGGAATCTTCCTCCAAATGTGTTTTTAGTTCTCTAGTCAACATTAAGGGAGAATGTAAAAAGTGTTTAATGTTTGTCTAGTGGCCACATTTAACATTGTATTGTCTGTCATTATGATAAAACATTTTGTATACACAATGAGACATTGTTAGACTATTGGGCCTATTATTATTCATTAACTCACTTATTTATAAAGTGAGTATATCCCACATTCATCATGTGATATGATCTCATATTTCCTCACTAATATATAAAATGAGTTTATCCCATGTTCTTCATGGGATATGATCTCCTATCCCTCTAACCTATATAAATGGAGGTGAAGGAGGCTCAATTGAGTGTGCTTGTGTGTCGCTTGAGAGTTGTATGAATCCCATATGAACTCCATACTTGAGTGTTCTCTAGCTGATGCAATTGAGAGAGTTTTGGAGAATAGAAGGCCTGCTTCCGTGTATGTTTCCCCACCTTAAGGTTTTACCACATAAATTCATTGCCTCCTCTCTTTTGTTTATTAGATCTATTTTATTGATTTAATGTTTTCCATAGGAGTTTAGATCCATGGATATATGTTTATGTATATGTTCTCAGTCTTTCAATAATTAAGGTGTCAACCAACTCAAAATCATCCTTGAACCTCTACTTCCATCTTCCATTTTCCATCTCCCCCTCTATTACAATAAGTTGAAACATCAACTATATTGACCTAACTCTAGATATAACCCTAAGCCATGAGTGTTGGCTATATTGACCTAACTTACTTAATAGACAACCACTAGTAGTCATCACTCGTCTAGGGGAGCATGGCTAACATCAATCTCCCACGACTCCAAATTTCAGAGGATACACAAGGGGTATCACCTCCACCCCTTCTAATAAGATCAAGGTCAGCATTCTAACATCGAGCACCAACCATATTATGCGCATGTTGTTTTTAGAGCCACGTCATAGAATAACCATCCTAAGCAAGCCTTTCTTCCTATCAAAACCATACTTACTTGCTTCCTATCAAAACCACCCTTATCCATGAATCATAATAGTGTTTAAAAACGTAAATTAAATCATAAATAAAACTGATAGTGTGCAACTATCCACATGATGTCTATGACATCTAGATTACCTTGTGTTACAACTATTCAACTATTGCATAGGCCATCAACATATAGATAAGCTCACTAATAACTCACATACATACAAATATATAACAATTTCACACAATAACCCATATTTTATATTGATGAAGCAATGTATATTCATTACACCATGTATCACATACATAGTATAAATCTTGAACCATAATTCATGTACCAAAGCTTCTATTTTTAATTTACATGTTCAAATGGAATTACATAACTATAATCATCCCTGCTAGTATATGGTTACATTACAAGTAGATGATATCATTCTATATCTTATGGTTAGTTCATAGTTTTTGGTCATCAATCCATGGCTTCTATGGCATGGGTGTCTCTCTTATGGTTATGGCATATTTCTATTGATAATGTTTATAAGTACTTAAAATTTAAATTTTTGAAACTAAATTTTATTTCTGGAAATTTATAATAATAATAATAATAATCTATCTTTAAAGTCACTGCCAAACCAGACACCAAATTGGTGTATGAAACCCCTTATAACATAGGTGTGCAGTGCCATTACAACATTAGAGGTATTTTGATCAACTAGCCTACTTCACTCTTCCTTCCACTTTGAATATGATGAATAATAACGGGTAAAATAATGTGATAACTTCTGCAAAATTAAGAATTTACTGAGATATCATGACCTATTTTATTGTTCTTGATAAATTTCCCAATTGCTGTAAGAGTATATGAGATCAAGTCTTATGTATCATATCTTAGTTGAGATGTGCTCCCTTCAAATGTGCTTCCTTTTACAAAAAAAGGCATAGCTTTTCATTCTAATTATTCTCTTAAAGCAAACAAGAGGTAAACAGGATGTAGATAGCACGCAATGCCAAAATTATATTGAGCTTGACTAACCTCTCGGGCATTAGGAATCGCACCATTTCCTTTGAGAGAATCACACATAGGCAATTACATTAATGTTTTAAATTTTACCCAAATAATATATACCAACGAAACAACACTAAGTTTTCTTGACAGTTATACAAGTCTCATAATTTTCTCGCAAGTAAATAATCACACGCTTGGTTGCAACAAGCTTACAAACCACCGTTTATCAACAGCTTAACAGACATGGTAAGACAAATTGTCCTGTTTTTTTCGAAACTTCATGCAATTTCACTTACTGTTGGCGACCGCAACAAAGTACCCTGCAAATGATTCTGAGAATATTCAAACCATTAGTACCCATAATTCATAGATGGGAAAAATAAGTAACAAACATAAAGGGGGCAAAAGTTCAAGATGACATGCAAGACAATACAAGTAAACAATTGAAATGGTAATCTTTAACACTATTCAGGAAATTCGACTCATCTAATTAAAACCCAGTCCTTATTGTGCAAACGCAGCAACACGTTATTGCTTATTCGGACTAGTTTCATATAATAGTTAAAGCGCTGAAACAAACAAATGCGAAAACTGACAATATCAACTAGTTCAAACTGAAAGGGGCCGTAAACGATCAAGAATTACCTTAAAACATGCTACTGTGTATCGGATATCATCCTATGCGATCTGATGATGTGTGACAAATCTGAATCTGCAAAATCAAATTAAATATAAAAAGGTGTATAATTGGTATCATATAACCTGAACGAAACTCTAAATTCTGGAAGTTAATATGGCTCTTTTATGGGTATTTATAACCTTCCCAGCAATTTTTTGGAATGACCCACTAGTACTAGCAAGTCAAACATTATATATCGATATAAACACATGCATAGGCACACCCCATGACCTTGGAATCAGGTTATTACATTATCTGTTCCACTGGGGAGAGCTCAAAACATCTAGATTTGAGTTGTCTGTGCAGTTGTCAATGTTAAGCAATTAAAACATCAAGGTAGAAGTAGGTAGCAAGGGTCTTCAAATAGGATAATTACATAACTCCTTACATCTGGGGATCAACATGGAATTAAGGCATTCAAAATACATACTAGGTCACACGATTTGGAAATTTGAGACAAACAATGGAGGCTCAAATTCAGCAAGCATGCTCTGTTTGTAGATCATTCATTACATCTAGCAGTTTGTACACATCAATCCTAAATACGCTTCCTCTCAGAGCCATATATCTTTCACTTGCTGTTTGTTTCTTGAGATTAAAATATCGAGACTGTAATTAGTCCATTTTCTAAATGCAACAGATGGTGGTTGGCCTATACTAAATCTAAAAAAAAATCATATTACAGAGTGCTGCAGGGTAAGTAATTGAATTTCCATAGTCTGTATTTAAGTTGTTTATTTCCAAGAAGTAATGATCTTTCGACGTAATGCTGTAACATTCAGATTACAGAGTGCTGCAGGGTAAGTTAATCAAACTTGCACAGTTAAGTTAAAGTTGTTTATTTCCAAGAAATAATACTCTTTCAATGTAAGGCTGTATTCCTGCAGTATGGATATAAGATCAAACTCATAGCTAGTCGAAGTGATTTACAGAATTAACCTAACCTAACTCTATACAGAACCAACTTTGTCTTGAACATAGGAGTACCCACCTGGTAAGACCCATAGGAATTGCAAGAACACCTTCATGCTTCATAGCTTCACAAAGCTCTTCTGCCCTAGGGGTTGAATCAGTAGTTATATTGACATAGACCTGCTTCGAGAAAACAAATGGTAGGGTTACATCCCCAACAGTTGTACAAGAGCCCAAAGGCACTTCCATGGCTACTTTCTACAGTTAACCATGGAACCTTCTTTATGATTATCACAAAAACAAAAGGAGCAAATGCGAAAAATCACAACTACATTTCTTTGAGGTGTCAAAACTACATAAGAATCAAAGACACTTACAATATTTGTATGAACGGCATCAAGATCCACATGAAGCCCATCAATGCCATTCAAACCTTCTGCAAAGAGAAAAAGGAGATAATTTGCCAAGCTTCTATTTGACAGACCATTTAACCACAAATTAGGAACAAATATTACACTGATATTAACTCTTGTATTTCCAATAGTAGATGAAATAGGCCATGATGTTGTGGATAATAGAAATTCATGATATATGCTAATAATATCTACTTGGTAAAGAGGTGGAGTCATATGTGAGATATCTGCAAGTATATAAATAATAGTTGTGAAGATATAGCACTGACAATTTAAGGAGGAAATCCATGGAAGGCTTGCCTAGCAATATAGTTTTCCTTCCAGGTGTAGGACCATCACAGTCATAGAACTTGAGCAGGTCGACATTCACCCTAACTCTATAACACCAAGTTTATTCTCTTTATGTGACTCTAGTGTGGGAAATAAATCCATAAAAGATTGGTTAGAACCTATAACTATGGATTAGAATGTTCAATGAACAACAGATAAACAAGAGGTTTGTCTTTCTACAAGGGAGATACTGAAGAAAGTAAAGCTTTGTTATCAACGAACAAAGATGAGGAGGATGCTGATGGGTGATCTTGCTATAAGAAATGACTAAGTTAAAGGTATAATGTCACATACAGTTTGCAAGCATAACGTGACTAATATAATAGGGATTTTCAGAAAGTGAAAATATGTAACAACCAATGAATCTTGTAAATGAGTAAACATTTGTTATCTATTAGCAAAGAAAGAAAAGGAAGATAGAGGTACAAGGGGGAATTTCCTCGAGTATAACAGGGTTACGTACGAAAGTCATTACTGGTCAACAAGGAAATATGCAAATAATGAGACAAGGATAGAAACTAAGTCACATGACACGATGACACGGGATACAGAGGACACGGAAATACGAGTGTCCGACATGTGACATGATGACCCTAGAAACAACACACACACACACACACACACACACACACACACACACACACATATATTAAAAAAATTGAAAATTACACATACAAAAATAAAATATAGACATAAAGACTCAAATTTTGTTAGAAACTAGAACAATTACATGATACAAATTCAATCATACAACTAGTTACTAGTACTACTTACTAATACTACATCCATGATGATCAAATGAAAAACACACAAGAAATTAGAACCATAAGCTGCAACATTCTCATTAAGTCATCAAAATCCAAATGTATTACAATGTACATAGATACTGAGTCAAGTCATTGATACTATAGGTGTGAATGCTAATGACAAATATAAAATAGGGTAGATACTAGAACCATAGATGGAAGAATCTTGTAACGCCCCCCAGCTTAACTGAGGAACATTACTTGCAAAAAATAACCATAATTTGAAAATTTTCTGCTAATAAACTTCTTGTAGCTTACCAGCTACGAATTATACATAGATTTAACCATTGTAGATACCAATTATTTAAATGTAGCTACATCATCCCGACCAACATAAATGTTGTGTCTTCACTAAGACAAAACCGTGTACAGTCTTTGTACCACGCGCAACAATATTGACAATGTAGACGCAAGAACCTTTGTACTGCACACTGTTATCAGAAGAATTTGCAGCATATCTAATTGGAATCAGACAGTGATTCAGATCTGACCTCAGGAGCATCTTGTTGTAAATCATGTGGCATTCTACCCATGATTTCCAAAGGGAAACAAAAATGTTTGGGTTTGCACAGTCAAACCACCCTCAAATCAAATTAAGTCGAGCCACCTACTACGCTCGTATTGGTCACAGAAGAAGATTTCATGGCCTCGAGGCGTCAGGATTGACCCGAAGAAAGTCGTTGGTGCCGCCTGGAGTATTCATGGGTGTCAGGCCCCGTTCTGATCTTGATGAAGGCAGTTATTGAAACTGAGGGAGGTGGCTGAAACCTCGTCATAGCACATAAATGGAAAGCCAGAAAGACTAGCAGATTTAGAGCTCGCGTCTGACAATAGAAGATTGTCTGCACAGTTTGACAGAGCAGATGCCGACTCAAAACTTTGAATGCAACAATCCGATCACACTCCTGATGGTTGCAGCAGTTCTGCTTATATATAGGCAGTTTTGATATTTTGTAATGGTCGGATGGTTGAGCAATGCTCCCGTATTGTAAACTTTTGATGAAGAACTCTGGTTCTCTGGTTATGTATTTGTTTTTGAGACATCTTGGTTAATCTAAGTTAGCTTTCTTACTACATCTTATTTGCCTCTGATACCGAGAGAGTTCATGTTTAATTGATTCACATGGATTGTTGTAACTGTATTATGATAAATGTTTGATTATAGTACTGTTATGATTTCTTTCAGCTTCCTTGAAATTTGAATCCAAGAGGACCTTGTGTTTAAGTTTTTCCTCCTTAGACTGCTAGAAAATCTGATGTTCATAGCAGACCTCTACACCTTTCTCACTAAGTCTTCCTCCTACTCACCCTTACTCCAACTTACTGACTGAAGTTAATCAAGATCTCACCTACAGGTGCATACCAGTCCAGTTTTCTGAGTTAAAATGATATCATCTTGAGTCTGCGCCCATTTGACCTCTTTAAAACCAACCTGTGACATAAAACTCTGATGGGTACTGGGCTTACCTCCAACGCAATCTGGAGGTGACTTCTAGTGCTAACATTTCTGGCGCCGTTGTCGGGGACGGATTTGAGCAGATTGAAGAGCTTCCCGGGAAGAACGACATAGATCCAACTCTTGATGGTAGACAAGAGAGGGATACAAAAAATTGACTGTAATCATCTACCTGGCGACTCCACAATCAGAGATTCCACTGGGGAGGATCCTACTGACAGAAAGATGAAGGGAATGACTAGGTATCAGCTTATGAGCTTTCTTCATGAACTTTTGTTATTCTTTATCAACTCATTTTTGTTTTTCCCTTCACATATAAAGAGGATCATATTGTGTTTTGTTTATTCGGTTGATCACCAACCTTCCTTTATATATCCATCCTTGGAAGAAGAAGACCCGCTTTCTGCCTGTGTTGTAGATGTTGATATTATATCCTCAACTCAGCCTACTCATAAAGATGAGCTTCATATTGAAACCCCTCCTGAACTCAATCACCCTTGTAGCCCTGAGGAGGTTGAAATTGATCCACAACCTCCTCAAATCTAATCACATCCTGCTGTTACTATTGAGCCTTGCCATCAGTGTGATAAGCCTCATAATCTCCCCACTAGTTTTCAAACTAGAATCAAAGACAAGTTGTTTAAACCTTTAAATCTTCCATATCATCTTCATCCTTATCCTCCTGATTTCTTTAAGTACTTTCCCCATTTTTCTGGAGAGGATCATGTTACAGCTGTGAGGCATGTGGAGGCTTTCGAGAAATTTATTGATCAGTTTGAGATAATTTATGAAGATGTTACCATGAGGTTGTTTTCCAAATCCTTGTTAGGAGATGTTGGTGTATGGTTTAAGGGTTTGGGAATTGACTCCATTGGTTCCTGGGTTGAATTATGCAATACATTTTTAAGGTATTGGGGTGAGAACAAGTCATTTGATCGATACCTACATGAGTTCACTACTTTGAGAAGGGGAAAAAGGGAAGTTTTGTCTACTTTTAATCGAAGGTTTCATAGCTTGTATTGCAGCCTGCTCCTGGAAATTAAACCTTCTGAGACCGCTGCCATGGTGTATTACATAGTGTCTCATCACTCTGACCTTGTTTTTTATCTTAGGGAAAGAAAATCTACATCTTTATCACAGTTGCTCATGGATACTGAGGAAATGGAGGAGAACCTCCGAGCTTGTGGCAGGATTCAAGGTCAGTATCATATCAACTCTGAACATGAGGGGGGTTTTACTTGCTATACCTATGAAGGAAAGACTGTGGATGATTTTGTCTTCGAAGCAGGTATCAATGAGCAACCCTGTCTTGATGAAAATCATGGGTATGAACAGCTGGAAGCAACAGTTACTACTGTTTCTGAAATGGATATTTTTAACAGTTATATTCTTGATGAAATTATTGTTTTAAAGGTTGATCATGGATGTGAAGGGCAACCCATTTTTGATAAAAATTCTAGTGATGACGAGCAACAAGATTATCTTATATTTGATCACTATGAAGATAGTAAGGATGATGCAGATGTTGGCCTTCACAGTTATCAAACAGTTTGAATGGCTATGGTGGAAGTTTGCCTTCACCTAGCCCTTTGTAAAAGTCAGTTAGTTTAGGTTTTGTACATAAATAAGCTCCCTCGGGATCAGGTGTGTTTGTTTTTTATTTTAAAATAGAATAGTTTAAGTTCTCAGTCTGTTGCCTTCAACAAGATGTTTTCTGAGCATGACTCCATAGCCCAACAACTAAGGCACTGGAACTACTTGTTCTTGGCAGCTCGCAAGGAGCATGCCATCCCCTGTGGAGCAAGATGTTATCACAAGAATTTGCGGCATATCTCATTGGAATCAGACAGTGATTCAGATCTGACCTTAGGATCATCTTGTTGTAAATCATGTGGCATTCTGCCCTTGATTTCCAAAGGGAAACGAAAATGTTTGGGTTTTCACAGTCAAACCACCCTCAAATCAAATTAAGTAGAGCCACCTAATGCACCTGTATTGGCCACAAAAGAATATTTGCATGGCCTGGAGGCGTTAGGATTGACCCGAAGAAAGTCGTTGGTGCCGCTTGGAGTATTCATGGATGTCAGGCCCCATTCTGATCCTGATGAAGGCAGTTATTGAAACCGAGGGAGGTGGCTGAAACCTCATCTCAGCACATAAATGGAAATCCAGAAAGACTGGCAGATTTAGAGCTCGCGTCTGACAACAGAAGACTATTTGCACAGTCTGACAGAGCAGACGACGACTGAAAACTTTGAATGCAACAATCCGATCACACTCCTGATGGTTGCAGCAGTTCTGCTTATATATAGGTAGTTTTGATATTTTGTAATGGTCGGATGGTTGAGCAGTGCTCCCGTATTGTAAACTTTTGATGAAGAACTTTGGCTCTCTAGTTATGTATTTGTTTTTGAGACATCTTTGTTAATCTAAGTTAGCTTTCTTACTCCATCTTATTTTCCTTTGATATTGAGAGAGTTCATGTTTGATTGATTCACATGGATTGTTGCAACTGTACTATGATAAATGTTTGATTATAGTACTGTTATGATTTCTTTCAGGTTCCTTGAAATTTGAATCCAAGAGGACCTTCTGTTTAAGTTTTTCCTCCTTAGGTTGCTGGAAAATCTGATGTTCATAGTGGACCTCTACACCTTTCTCACTAAATCTTCCTCCTACTCACCCTTACTCCAGCTTACTGATTGAAGTTAATCAAGACCTCACCTACAGGTGCATACCAGTCCAGTTTTCTGAGTTAAAACGATATCATGTTGTGTCTGCACCCATTTGACCTCTTTAAAACCAACCTGTGACAGAAAACTCTGATGGGTACTTGGCTTACCTCCAACGCAATCTGGAGGTGACTTCTAGTGCTAACATTTCTGGCGCCGTTGCTGGGGATGGATTTGAGAAGATTGAAGAGCTCCCTGGGAACAACGACATAGATCCAACTCTTGATGGTAGACAAGAGAGGGATACAGAAAATTGATTGTAATCATCTACCCAACGACTCCACAATCAAAGACTCCATTGGGGAGGATCCTACTGACAGAAAGATGAAGGGAATGACTAGGTATTAGCTTATGAGCTTTCTTCATGAACTTTTGTTATTCTTTATCAGCTCATTTTTTTTTTTCCCTTCACACATAAAGAGGATCATATTGTGTTTTGTTTATTCGGTTGATCACCAACCTTCCTTTATATATCCATCCTTGGAAGAAGAAGACATGCTTTCTGCCTGTGTTGTAGATGTTGATATTATATCCTCAGCTCAGCCTACTCATAAAGATGAGCTTCATATTGAAACCCCTCCTGAACTCAATCACCCTTGCAGCCCTGAGCAGGTTGAAACTGATCCACAACCTCCTCAAATCTCATCACATCCTGCTGTTACTATTGAGCTTTGCCATCAGTGTGATAAGCCTCATATTCAACCCACTAGTTTTCAAACTAGAATCAAAGACAAGATGTTTAAACCTTTAAAGCTTCCATATCATCTTCATCCTTATCCTCCTGATTTCTTTAAGTACTTTCCCCATTTTTCTGGAGAGGATCATGTTACAACTGTGAGGCATGTGGAGGCTTTCGAGAAATTTATTGATCAGTTTGAGATAATTTATGAGGATGTTACCATGAGGTTGTTTTCCAAAGCCTTGTTAGGAGATGCTGGTGTATGGTTTAAGGGTTTGGGAACTGACTCCATTGGTTCCTGGGTTGAATTATGCAATACATTTTTAAGGTATTGGGGTGAGAACAAGTCATTTGATCAATACTTCCATGAGTTCACTACTTTGAGAAGGGGAAAAAGGGAAGTTTTGTCTACTTTTAATAGAAGGTTTCATAGCTTGTATTGCAGCCTGCCCCTGGAAATTAAACCTTTTGTGATCGCTGCCATGGTGTACTACATAGTGTCTCAAGTTTCAACACTCTGACCTTGTTTTTTATCTCAGGGAAAGAAAATCTACATCTTTATCACAGATGTTCATGGATGCTGAGGAAGTGGAGGAGAACCTCCGAGCTTGTGGCAGAATTCAAGGTCAGTATCATATCAACTCTGAACATGAGGGGGGTTTTACTTGTTGTCCCTATGAAGGAAAGACTGTGGATGATTTTGTCTTCGAAGCAGGTATCAATGAGCAGCCCTGTCTTGATGAAAATCATGTGTATGAACAACTGGAAGCAACAGTTACTACTGTTCCTGAAATAGATATTTTTAACAGTTATATTCTTGATGAAATTACTGTTTTAAAGGTTGATCTTGGATGTGAGGGCAACCCATTTTTGATAAATATTCTAGTGATGATGAGCAAGAAGCTTATCTTATATTTGATCACTATGAAGACAGTAAGGATGATGCAAAGGTTGGCCTTGTCACATAAGACATAACCCGAAGTTTTGATCAGGAGCAACCCTTAGTTGAGGCACGTGAAGAGATCGTTTATTCGCAGCCCGAAGTAAATCCACAGTCATCAGTGGATCAACAACCACCTATGTCCATCCTTCTTCCACTTGTACCTGCAGTTCACAGTAAGCAACTATTTGACTCACAAATGCTTGTGGCTGTCATTCAATCAAGCGTGCCTGTAGAGGACATCAAGCAAGCTATCAGTAGTTTTGAAACAGTGAAGGTAACCTTTCATAAGTTAATCATGTGTTTCCTTCAGTTTCATGACCCTGTCGATGAATACATAAAGTTGCACTTTTCAAATGCTTTGGAGCATGCAGGCTTGATCTTTTTATCAGCATTTGAAGGTAATATGGGTGATCATAAGAATGAAATTAGCTATCTATCACACTTTCCTTGTTTCTTACGGATCATTGGTAGTGACGCGAAGGATTCAGTTATGAAACAATTTGAATGGATATGGTGGAAGTTTGCCTTCACCTAGCCCTTTGTAAAAGTCAGTTAGTTTAGGTTTTGTACATAGATAAGTTCCCTCGAGATCAGGTGTGTGTGTTTTTTTTTTTAAAAATAGAATAGTTTAAGTTCTCAGTCTGTTGCCTTCAACAGGATGTTTTCTGAGCATGACTCCATGGCCCAACAGCTAAGGCACTGGAACTACTTGTTCTTGGCAGCACGCAGGGAGCATGCCATCCCCTATGGAGCTAGATGTTATCACAAGAATTTGCAGCATATCTCATTGGAATCAGACAGTGATTCAGATCTGACCTCAGGAGCATCTTGTTGTAAATCATACAGTGGCATTCTACCCATGATTTCCAAAGGGAAACGAAAATAAATGGAAAGCCAGAAAGACTGGCAGATTTAGAGCTCGCGTCTGACAACAGAAGACTGTCTGCACAGTTTGACAGAGCAGACGCCGACTCAAAACTTTGAATGCAGCAATCCGATCACACTCCTGATGGTTGCAGCAGTTCTGCTTATATATAGGCAATTTTGATATTTTGTAATGGTCGAATGGTTGAACAGTTCTCCCGTATTGTAATCTTTTGATGAAGAACTCTGGTTCTCTGGTTATGTATTTATTTTTGAGACATCTTGGTTAATCTAAGTCAACTTTCTTACTCCATCTTATTTGCCTTTGATACTGAGAGAGTTCATGTTTGATTGATTCACATGGATTGTTGTAACTTTATTATGATAAATGTTTGATTATAGTACTGTTATGATTTCTTTCAGCTTCCTTGAAATTTGAATCCAAGAGGACCTTGTGTTTAAGTTTTTCCTCCTTAGGCTCCTGGAAAATCTGATGTTCATAGCGGAACTCTACACCTTTCTCACTAAATCTTCCTCCTACTCACCCTTACTCCAACTTACTGACTTAAGTTAATCAAGACCTCACCTACAGGTGCATACCAGTCCAATTTTCTGAGTTAAAACGATATCATCTTGAGTCTGCGCCCATTTGACCTCTTTAAAACCAACCTGTGACATAAAACTCTGATGGGTATTGGGCTTACCTCCAACGCAATCTGGAGGTGACTCCTAGTGCTAACATTTTTGGCGTCGTTGTCGGGGACGGATTTGAGCAGATTGAAGAGCTTCCTAGGAAGAACGACATAGATCCAACTCTTGATGGTAGACAAGAGAGGGATACAAAAAATTGAGTGTAATCATCTACCTGACGACTCCACAATCAGAGACTCCACTGGGGAGGATCCTATTGACAGAAAGATGAAGGGAATGACTAGGTATCAGCTTATGAGCTTTCTTAATGAACTTTTGTTATTCTTTATCAGCGCATTTTTGTTTTTCCCTTCACATATAAAGAGGATCATATTGTGTTTTGTTTATTCGGTTGATCACAAACCTTCCCTTATATATCCATCCTTGGAAGAAGAAGACCTGCTTTCTACTTGTGTTGTAGATGTTGATATTATATCCTCATCTCAGCCTACTCATAAAGATGAGCTTCATATTGAAACCCCTCCTGAACTCAATCACCCTTGCAACCCTGAGGAGGTGTAAACTGATCCACAGCCTCCTCAAATCTCATCACATCCTGCTGTTACTATTGAGCCTTGCTATCAGTGTGATAAGCCTCATATTCAGCCCACTAGTTTTCAAACTAGAATCAAAGACAAGCTGTTTAAACCTTTAAAGCTTCCATATCATCTTCATCCTTATCCTCCTGATTTCTTTAAGTACTTTCCCCATTTTTTTGGAGAGGATCATGTTACAGCTGTGAGACATGTGGAGGCTTTCGAGAACTTTATTGATCAGTTTGAGATAATTTATGAGGATGTTACCATGAGGTTGTTTTCCAAATCCTTGTTAGGAGATGTTGGTGTATGGTTTAAGGGTTTGGGAACTGACTCCATTGGTTCCTGGGTTGAATTATGCAATACATTTTTAAGGTATTGGGGTGAGAACAAGTCATTTGATCAATACTTACATGAGTTCACTACTTTGAGAAGGGGAAAAAGGGAAGTTTTGTCAACTTTTAATCGAAGGTTTTATAGCTTGTATTGCAGCTTGCCCCTGGAAATTAAACCTTCTGAGACCGCTTCCATGGTGTATTACATAGTGTCTCAGCACTCTGACCTTGTTTTTTATCTTAGGGAAAGTAAATCTACATCTTTATCACAGTTGTTCATGGATGATGAGGAAGTGGAGGAGAACCTCCGAGCTTGTGGCAGGATTCAAGGTCAGTATCATATCAACTCTGAACATGAGGGGGGTTTTACTTGCTGTCCCTATGAAGGAAAGACTGTGGATGATTTTGTCTTTGAAGCAGGTATCAATGAGCAGCCCTGTCTTGATGAAAATCATGTGTATGAACAACTGGAAGCAACAGTTACTACTGTTCCTGAAATGGATATTTTTAACAGTTATATTCTTGATGAAATTACTGTTTTAAAGGTTGATCATGGATGTGAAGGGCAACCCATTTTTGATAAATATTCTAGTGATGATGACCAACAAGCTTATCTTATATTTGATCACTATGAAGACAGTAAGGATGATGCAAAGGTTGGCCTTGTCACAGAAGACATAACCTGAAGTTTTGATCAGGAGCAGCCCTTAGTTGAGGCACATGAAGAGATCATTTATTCGCAGCCCGAAGTAAATCCACAGTCATTAGTGGATCAACAACCACCTATGTCCATCCTTCCACTTGTACCTACAGTTCACAGTAAGCAACTATTTGACCCATAGATGCCTGTGGCTGTCATTCAATCAAGCGTGCCTGTAGAGGACATCAAGCACGCTGTTAGCAGTTTTGAAACAGTGAAGGTAACCTTTCATAAGTTAATCATGTGTTGCCTTCAGTTTCATGACCCTGTCGATGAATACATAAAGTTGCACTTTTCAAATGATTTGGAGCATGCAGGCTTGATCTTTTTATCAGCATTTGAAGGTAATATGGGTGATCATAAGAATGAAATTAGCCAGCCATCACACTTTCCTTGTTTCTTATGGATCATTTGCGGTGACGCGAAGGATTCAATTATCAAACAGTTTGAATGGCTATGGTGGAAGTTTGCCTTCACCTAGCCCTTTGTAAAAGTCAATTAGTTTAGGTTTTGTACATAAATAAGCTACCTCGGGATCAGGTGTGTTTGTTTTTTATTTTAAAATAGAATAGTTTAAGTTCTCAATCTGTTGCCTTCAACATGATGTTTTCTGAGCATGACTCCATAGCCCAACAGCTAAGGTACTGGAACTACTTGTTCTTGGAAGCTCGCAGGGAGCATGCCATCCCCTGTGGAGCCAAATGTTATCACAAGAATTTGCAGCATATCTCATTGGAATCAGACAGTGATTCAGATCTAACCTTAGGAGCATCTTGTTGTAAATCATGCGGCATCCTGCCCATGATTTCCAAAGGGAAACGAAAATGTTTGGGTTTGCACAGTCAAACCACCCTCAAATCAAATTAAGTCGAGCCACCTGCTGTGCCCGTATTGGCCACAGAAGAATATTTGCATGGCCTCAAAGCGTCAGGATTGACCCGAAGAAAGTCGTTGGTGTCGCCTGGAGTATTCATGGATGTCAGGCCCCGTTCTGATCCCGATGAAGGCAGCTATTGAAACTGAGGGAGGTGGCTGAAACCTCGTCTCAACACATAAATGGAAAGCCAGAAAGACTGGCAGATTTAGAGCTCGCGTCTGACAACAAAAGACTGTCTGCACAGTCTGACAGAGCAGACGACGACTGAAAACTTTGAATGCAGCAATTCGATCACACTCCTGATGGTTGCAGCAGTTATGCTTATATATAGGCAGTTTTGATATTTTGTAATGGTCGGATGGTTGAACAGTGCTCCCGTATTGTAAACTTTTGATGAACTCTGGTTCTCTGGTTATGTATTTGTTTTTGAGACATCTTGGTTAATCTAAGTCAACTTTCTTACTCCATCTTATTTGCCTCTGATACTGCGAGAGTTCATGTTTGATTGATTCACATGGATTGTTGTACCTGTATTATGATAAATGTTTGATTATAGTACTGTTATGATTTCTTTCATCTTCCTTGAAATTTGAATCCAAGAGGACCTTGTGTTTAAGTTTTTCCTCCTTAGGCTACTGGAAAATCTGATGTTCATAGCGGACCTCTACACCTTTCTCACTAAATCTTCCTCCTACTCACCCTTACTCCAACTTACTGACTAAAGTTAATCAAGACCTCACCTATAGGTGCATACTAGTCCAGTTTTCTGGGTTAAAACAATATCATCTTGAGTCTGCGCCCATTTGACCTCTTTAAAACCAACCTGTGACATAAAACTCTGATGGGTACTGTTGCCGCCTTATACACACCTTTGGGAGACGTGGAAGAAATCTTCAATCCACTCGATGTGTCCTTGGGGGCAAGTGAGAGTTAAGGTGCTGTCACCTAATCCTCAACTCCTCCGTCTAGGCCAACTCCTAGCGAAGCCAAGGGGGTTAGTCCCTAACAAATATTCTAAGGCTTTTAAACTAAGTACAAGAAAATTAAATCTAGGAGTTTATTACTTCTTCAAACCATTGACCATTTAACCGAAATAAACATGAACATTCATTCACCACGATATATATATAATCAAATTAACTTGCATCAAAATGATAATAAGAAACAGTTGTGAGGTGCAAGTTATCATTTACATCAACATATAACCAAATTATGAATGTGAAGCCTGTGGCTTTATTGCTTGTAAATGATTGAGACCAATGCCTTAAAG
>SNQJ01S0024914.1:18896-64425 GCA_010110895.2 Picea sitchensis
CTTGGCTACAGGATGAGCTTTGATACAAAGGCCATTTGTATTTAAGTAAACAATCAAAGCTTAAATCCACGATACTTTCTGAGCTTCATGCTACACCCACAGCGGGGCACTCAGGGTTCACCAAAACATATGACGAAGTCAAATGTTCTTTTTTTTGGGATGGTATGAAACATGACATCCGTAATTTTGTAGCTGAATGTGAGGTGTGTCAACACAACAAGGGAGAAACAGTCAAATCTCCAGGCACACTACAACTTCTTCCGATTCCACCGGCTATTTGGAAGGATATCTCTATGGACTTTATTACCAGCTTACCCAAATCACGGAATAAATCAGTCGTAATGGTGGTTGTGGATCGCCTTTCCAAGTATTCTCATTTCTACGCTCTTCAACACCCATTTACTGCATCCACGGTGGCTCAACTTTTCATGGACCAAGTCTTCAAGCTTCATGGCATGCCGCACTCTATTGTTTCTTATCGTGACCCAACTTTCACAAGCAATTTTTGGCAAGAACTGTTTAAGCTCCAGGGCACCCAATTGCATCTCAGCATAGCTTATCATCCCTAGACTAATGGTCAAATGGAAGTTGTCAACAAGTGTTTGGAAACCTATCTGAGGTGTTTTTCTTCTGAAAAACAACATCAATGGGTTCAATGGCTACCCCTAGCCGAATGGTGGTACAACACTTCCTACCATACAACTATTCACATGACTCCTTTTGAAGTAGTATATAGAAAGAATCCACCTTCAGTTCTCTCATACTTACAGGGTACCTCGAAGGTCCAGGCGGTTGACCAAACACTTACAGTTTGAGAGGCTATTCTTCGTACCCTTAAAGAGAACTTGGTCATGGCACAAAATCGCATGAAGCAACAAGTAGATCAAGGTCGCTCTAAATGTCAGTTTGCAGAAGGGGATCAGATGTTTCTGCGATTGCAACCATACAAGCAAACTTCCCTCAAGGTTGAGCATTGTCAGAAGCTAGCGCCCAAATTTTATGGTCCTTATACTGTTCTCAAACGTGTGGGACAAGTCGCATATCAGTTAGCTCTGCCCATTCAGTCGAAGCTACATCCAGTTTTCCATGTTTCATGCTTAAAGAAGGTGATTGGAACTCAGTGCCAAAATCAAACCAACCTTCCTGAGTTAGTTGAAGAAGGATCCATTTGGCTACAGCCAGAAGCAGTTTTGGACCAGCGTGAGAGTCACCTGCGTTAGAGAACTATCAAGGAAGTGCTAGTCTAGTGGAAAGATACGAATCCAGTAGATGCCTCTTGGGAACCAACTACCATTCTACAACAGTTTCCTCATCTCAAGCCTTGAGGACAAGGTTGTTTTTAAGGGGGCGGACATCTTAGGGTCCTAACCCGCACATAGGTAGATTAATATATTCGGATGTAATAAAGGTCAATATTAATAAGGCCTTTCAATAAAATAAAATAAGGCAGATGTAAGAAGACCTAATAGAAGCTTTCGCTTCTAGAAGGATCTTCCTCTAGATGCTTCTCTTGATAGACGTTTTGTATAAATAAGGGTCAAGGGTATGAAAACCCTAGCTTGGATATTATTGTAATAGAGCGTTGCTCGATTGGAGGTTGCCCCCTCGAAGAGGCATGTGAACATTGCTTTCTAAATTAAAGTGTTATTTCTATTGTTGTTCTTATATCATTTATGTGTTATTGTGGAGATTATGCTGGATATTTTACTGTTATTCTGCCATTTCTATCATTTTACTTTTGTTCTACATATTTTTTATATTTGGTATCTTACACCTACAGCTCGTCCGACTGTCTATTAACTGCTGCCCACCTTGAAACAATCTTCCTAGAGCATCATTACTCTGTCTCCTCCTTCACCTGATGTATACATATGAATCTCTTCTTCTGATTCCACTTGATGTTACCAGAATTTCTCCTACCGTCTCTCCTTTGCCTTTGAACAAAGTAACGGTCTCCTCTTTCTCTTTTTTCTAAAATCTACAGACAAAAATATGCTCTGATACCAATTGATGGAGACCCCCTACCTCAGTAGGGTTCCACTGACCTCCCAGTCTCTGGATCGTTCTTCTTCCGAACCGAAATAGCTCTTCGGGCTCCTGTTGGAACCCCTTGAACAAATCCACAGGTCCCTTCTTCCTCTGGCACAGGCCTTGAGAAAACCTATGCACGCGCTCAGCTTTTGGTGCTCTTCCCTGTGTTTAACTAACATACCTTTCCTGTTTTGGGGTTTCAGAACTCCTGCCTACGAGCTCTCCCAAGCTCCTTGTCCTTCCAAATCCTGGTATCTGAAATGCTGAACTCTACCCGTGACCATGGTCCACTTTTCGGGATTTCAGAATTCGCGATTTTGTGATTTCGGCTGGAAACGGTTCTTGGTCCTTCAACCCCTCGGACTTTGAAACGACGAAAAGGGCTTAACGGGTTTTGGCTCCTCCCTTAGCTTCCATGCATGCGACCGCACCCTATGAACTGGGGCTAACGTCTCCAAGCACATCACGATTTCAGAACTCGTGGAGTTGCAATGCAACTCCAACCTCTCCTCCTTCTAATCCCTGAAGTCCAAAACTTCCCCCCTGGACAATCAACGGTTCAGATCTGCCACTGAATGGGCGGTCCTTGTTCAACTGCAATTTATCCTTTTGCGATTTCGCGAGTCGGGACTCCACGTCTCCTGACTTCTGGCCTCTTGAACAACCGGGTCCCAAAATGCCGAAAACCTAATTCTTTCCGGCCTTCCTCTGAAATGGTCCTAGTCTTTTCGCGAAATCTCCTTTCGCGATTTTGAGAGACTCTTCACTCTTGATATCCCGGTTTCCAAATCCCTATAATGTGGGTCTCTTGACATGCGTCCTCTGATATGGGCGATCCAAAATATTTTTGGGACATTGATAGGTCCTCTCTCTCCTCTGCTCCTCAAGGATTAAACCCCTCGCACCTCCTTCTGGATCCGACGACTATCGGTCCTTGGTGCTAGATCTGATGGACCAGATCCTTTTCCCTATGAACCTCCCAGGGACTCAACCATGTCCACGTATCCTTGATCCAGTGGCTCTCAGGCCACCGCGCTCCAAATCCGACGACTAGCGCGATTTTATGAACCGGGAGTTCACGATGCAGCGACTCCAAAATCCCTTTCCACTCCAAACCCCGAACTCCAAAATGCCGAAATGTCGAAAACCTCGAGGCACTTGATCAACAACTTGCGGTATTTCACAATTCTCCTCGAGAGTTCTACATCATCCGTTCAGACCTTCGAGATCTCCTCTCCTGGATCTACACAGTGTTAAAGTCTGTGCTCCTACCTCCAATCAGACGGTTCGTGGGATTCTCCACTGCGATCCAATTCTCGACGACGTTCTTCCTCCTGAGCTCTTACTCACTTTAGACTTAGAATATTTTCTAAGTCTCGAAGGTCTCGACCTTAGACTCTTTTTCTTGCGAGCCCAGTTCCTTTGGGTCTCGTCTGCGTTATAGAAACGCTTCCCCTCTCGAGCTTTGTCAACTCAGAAACCTCAAAAGGTTTTCTCTGTGCGCATTCTTCTTGCACTTTCTCTTCTAATATTATGGACTTAGAACAAGTCCACTCTCGCACACTCCTGGTGCTGCTGAAATTTTGCTAAACTCATATCTGAGAAGTTTTCTTGGAAAGAAAAATCCCTACGCCCACCTGGCGTTCTTCTGCTCGATGCAAACCTTGCAGAGCCTACAGAGTATTCAACAACCCTATGAGTGTCTTCTCTTCGACACTTCTCTTTCCTTAGAACTTGAAATAGAGTCCTCTGGTGCACTCTATGCACTCGCACAATTCCCTCTTGGCAGAGCTCTACAAAACCTTCAGTAGTCCCGTCTTCCCTAAACTCGAAACAAAGTTCCTTCCTGTGCACTCCTTGCACCTCTGCTGATGAAGGTTCAACGCTATCCCTCTTGAGATTTCCTGAAGTTACCTCACTTCTATCAATGCAGACCTTGTGGACTATGTGCACTCCTTGCATTCGGAAATTCCAAGACGAGAAGAAATTGAAACTTCTGAATTAATTCACCATTTATGCATTTAAAACAGGAAATGCATAAAAACATGCAAACACATACAGACAATTCATGGTAGGAAAAACTCCTCTTCTATTAATTCAAAAATGCCTATACAAGGTGTTTACAAAGGCTGGACTGTAACAAGTCTCAGCTCCCTCTCTTGAGACCTCTCAACCTAAGATCCCCCTTCTATTCTAACCCGCTTCTCTACTCTTAGAGCCTAATTACAAAAGAAGGCTCCCTTGAGCTTATCCTCATCCACTGCCTCTGTGCTATCGCTATCTCAGAGCGGCATCGTACTCCTACAGCTACATTACATAAATGGATGTCCAGTCCTGACTGATCTGGACTTAGCTACAGGTAACCATTAAAGGAAACCTCAACCACTGCCTGTACAAAGGCGTCGTATGGCATTAAAATCCTTACAATCATTTATTGAAATTTCGAATTTCAAAATTGAGAGGGTTGGGCCTCTCCCTTTATTAAATAAATGTGTGTTGGATGTGTTGGTTGGCTGGCACACTGATAACATGGAGCGATGCTCCTGCATCACCATGGAATTCCATACAATGATGTGACAATCTGTACGGATGACACGTGGTAGGGTTTGGTTGGCTGTCGTGGTAGAACAGATGTTGATGTGGCAACTAACTAGGCAGGATGATGTGACAGTATAGATGATGATGTGGTGGTTGATTGGACAGGATGACGTGGCGGGCTAACGTGGCTCGGGCCAATCAGGGGTTGACACATGGCCCGATGAGAGGGCACCACGTGGCAACTCGAATTTGCCCAATGTGTGCTAGGTCAAATTTTAAAGGCTTGGCCACATGGGGCCATATGACCCAAGGCTCAGAGTTCAGGGGTTGGGCGCAACACCTGGCCACATAGGGAAAAATATGACAAGGAGCCCAGGATTTGGGTGCTGCATGCCAGTTGTGCCAAAATCTGGTAGATTTGACCAAATTTGTGCCCAAATTTAGTGGACTTTTGCCTAGAAAATGGTATCTGGGCCCAAAAAGAGCCTAGAAAGAGGGAGGAAGTTGGGATTTCAACCCCCAACTCAAATTATATATAAACAAAGCATGTTTGAATGTTTTTGGGGTGCATAACAACATAATGATGAAGAATTTGTGAATTTCAAGCCTTTTTAATGGAGGGAATCCATTGAGGAAGAGAGCTTTAGAGGTCATTTTCGGGAGATCTAATCCATCGTTTTGAGTGTCATTTGTTGCATCAAGATACTGAGACATAGAAGAATACAATAGAGCCTATCAAATACCAAATTGATGTAATTTTGATACATTTTTTAAGCATTGAAGATTAATAAGAAGCCTCCCACTGAAGACAAAAACCCGGAGATGTCGGAAAATTTGTGCCGAATTCCATTATCAATATTTGACATTATGGTTTGTTGCTCTTATAGTCTATTTTCTGTTCTGATTTCTTTGTAATGGTTGCATAATTCTTCCATTAAGAATCTTCATCTTCTCTTTAATTTCTAAATGGTAAATCAACTCACGCAAAATCAACTCACCAACTCTCACTGAGAACAGAAATGGGGCGGCTCTATTTGAAGGCTACCTCCAACAGTCGACATGCAGAAGAGAAAGAGATCGTCATCATCATCCAGTCTACTCTTTCATGAGTTGGACAGGGTGGATATAATAGTCGGAAACATCAGCAATCTACTGGACAACTACTTCCAAGACTTCCAAATCTTCATGCAGCAAGTAGCTGCTACATCCATAGAGGCCCTCAGCACGTCCACCACAGAGTTGGAAAGCACTCTCAAATCAACGAGCTCTTCAAATTACTCATCTCAAGCAGAGTTGCACCCTTGAACACTCTGTCCCACTCATGAAAAGAGGGGATCGGATAATGTCTTCCATGCTTGCACACCCTCCCCATTTTCTCTTCTCTGCCATGCCTTGGCTGCACACAAACCACCAGGCACCCCATTTCCCTGCCAAGTTGGCCTTTTTTACAATTTGGCAGATGAGATTTACATCTCCTCTTCATTTCAGGATCCACTCGGCCCTTTGACCCTTTTGGTCTCTATACATACTGTAAGATTTGTATACAATATACTATACATACATGATTTAATCCAATGGAAAAACTTTTTAACGTTACTTTATATATTGTCTTTGGTAACATGGATCCCCAAACGAAGGGTGCATATTTTATTTATACTCTCATCCTATTAATTTTTTTTTTAACACTTCCACTGCATGTTTTATTTATACTCTCATCCTATTAATTTTTTTTTAACACTTCCACTGCATATTTTATTTATACTCTCATTCATCCGACCTTTTTTTAATTTTTCTGAGCACATCATTGTTTAATAATCCATTATTTAGATTTAAAATTTAAAATATAAACTCAAGGTTTCCATGGATGGATGAATGCAAACTGTAAAAAAATATTTGAAATTTATCTATTTCTTAAAGATGATTGTAGTTTTGACCATAGTTAGAATGTGATTTGGCATAAATGTTGTATTGTTAGTAGCATATAGAAGGAGGATGTGATCACATCAACTTAGATCTTTGCACGAAAGCCTTGTTTAATTTGGTTAAATTTGTTGGCTTTTGTTACCTTTTGGTGATTAAAGTGTATTTGAATATGTTGAAGTTACCCATGCATGTTTTCAACATTTATATCAAATTATACATACAATTTATTCTATGGATTTCATGTACTTGCCTCAAGAGTATATTTTTGTATGGCTTCCACTCAAGGTGGATCACATGATTTTAGTAGACACGTGGAAATATAGGAAGAAGATGATAGTGGAAAAGGTAAAGAGATTATAATTGATTATAGCAACAACAAACAGACTTAAGTGAGTTGTAATTACATACTTTGTGATTATTTGCATAATATTAAAAAATATGTCTTTATTTTATGAAGATTTGCATTTATTACTTTAAAGGCTATTTAATCTGTTTTATATTACAAAAAGGCTTGATAAAAAAAGAAAATCATTTCTAAGTCATGTAACAAAAAAGAGAGCCTCAAATCGAGTTATATGTCTAGTCTCAAAAGTGTTACTCAGTATGATTTTTCCAACATTTTTCAATGAAATTTAGATTGTAAATGAATCAAATATGCTACATTGTTAATGGTACTTTTAATCATTATTTGACATGCATATGAATCTTTGAACACAAGGCCTAAACATGTTGAAGAATCAAAACAAAGATATTTTTTGAGAGAAGACAAAGAAGATGCGTTTTAGTATGACAATGTACAATTTGATGGAGGAAAGAGATGTTTTTAAATTTTTAAGTGGAAAATTATGCATATTCAAAAATTATTTGACACTATCAAAAGGGAATTATAATACATAATACATCACCATATTGGGAAATTTTTTTCAAATTACTCTACTTTTAGCTATTCATATTTTGAATCGTATACCTTTTATATATGATTGATTAATTTGAATATATTATATTTTTACAAACTGATGACCACTAGAAGATTTCAGACAATCCAAGGGGTATCCTGCTTCTTGACCTTTATTCTTCTTATTACATATTTAAATGTCAAATATTTTGTTATGTGTTTAGGGAGCAAAAAAATGATTGTTTGAAGATGAGGAGGGAAATGACAACAATTTAATAAATTTTGTTCAATCAAATTCTAGTGTCTGATTCATTACATTTATTTCTACATGTAGATATTTTTTTTATACTATGTTGTATAAAAAGTTGACATTTCTTTAGGGGTGGCGATGTACCACTTGTTTATTGGTAGAAAAATTTATGTATTATTTTATAACTTAAGTTAAATTTGATCATTGTAGCATATATATATATATATATATATATATATATATATATATAGACACACACACACACTGCAGTTTTTCTTTCATGATGTGAAATCGAATGAATGTGAGTGCAATCATTTTTTTTTAATTATGATTGTATATACATGATTTTTGTTTTCATGATAATTATTTTGTAAAATGGATGTATACAATTAATACATGATTAGGTGATAATGCTTTTTATTTTTTTTCTGGTTTGTCCAAGACTTGCATGACTAGCATTTGGTCTAATAAAATGTGACCTGAGGGTCTCTAAGCCGTCAAAATCATCCGAGGATCCCATTGGTATGGGACACCAACCCTCATCATGCAGATTTTAAGGTGTCTCCTCACGACTAGTTGAGTTTGAGCCTGGCTCTGCTTACATAACAGGCCCATCAAAACCAATCTCCATAGTGAGATTTGACTATAATTATGATAATATTTAATTAATAATAATAACTTTCGATGGATAGATAAAAAAAAATTAATTAAACTATAATGTTTAATGTTTACCTCACAATTTCGATGCTAGAATGGAGCAGTTTTGACGTTAATATGACACAATTTGATTGAATAGGATGCAGTCCTGACACTAACATGAAGAAAATATGACATTATAAAGTGATATATTGATGTAAAGTCGACACAAATCATGCCATCTCCCACTATGCCATTTTTAGTGTCATGAAGGCTTAAATAATTTTCCTAAAAATATAGTGTGCATCGATGCTAAAGATGATGCTAGAGAAGTGAATTGCAATAGTTAAAAAATCCTTCTTTTGATTGATTGTTGAAGAAAAATATGGAATGCGTTGAGAAACATAGTGAGTTTTCATAGCGGCTTGATGTCTAACTATTCTCGTTTTCCCTTTTAGATTTGGAATTCAACGACATAAATCTTTGTGAAATCATAATTTTGTACTTTCTTTAAATTGCATTTACGAATGCAGAAATGGATTGAACACGATGAAAAAATGTCTGGGCACTCATATTACATAGGATGAACCACTCAAATCTGCAGATACAACAAATTTATGGTGGTATTTCATGCAAATATCCCGAAAATATTCTACGAGGAAAGGGCCAAAGCATTAAAGCGTTTAGACAACGTATTTACTTAACTTATACTCTTCATATTCTGAGTGAATGCTAGAAAAATATATATAAGGAATGACATTGGCAATGATTCTACCCAGTCTTTTTTTTTTTACTCAATTTTAATACCATAACTACAAGGACCAAGGAAAATTTGTCGTCTTTAGAATTAGCCCAATGCATGTAACATTTCTAGGAATAGTAGTTATAATATGGTCATCAACAACCATACTAAAAATACTAATAGAAACCACATACAAAACAACAATCAACTTCTATTGATTCGTTCGGTCAAACTAGATCAATATTCCTCCTAACGATTGATAAGAGAAGACATATAAGAAGCTACAAAATCTATAAGAGGTGTACTATCCTCTATTGTGTTTTCTATCATATAATGCCTAATACCTTAATATTCCTTTTTATAACATCTAATCATAAGTATTTGTTTAGACTTCAATTGTAGATTAAAATATCTCATGTCTTGTGCAAACCATGATATGCGTAAGCCTTGAAATCATAGTACAATATAATATATCATACATGGCTTCAGATGGATCTTCATTATTTTTCAAAATTGCATCCTTTTACATTGGAGAGTCAACAATTGTCCAATATACCATAGAAATTTTCTTCAACACCTATTTATGATATCTTTATCGGCTTACAAACATGATTCCTCTTTATCTATTTTGTTATCAAGGATATGCCACATATTTTCAACATGAGAATTAATAATTTTGAATCCTTGTGCAATATTTTTTGTGTAAATGTTATACTTTTCACGGCCCCAAGATTCATTCCCAAGTCCAGCACGACATCGCGTGGATTAATGTGACACCGTGGAGGTTCTCACTTGGCATCCTAGCTCAACCAAGGATAATTCACCCGGACTACGCCTCTTAACCTAAACCATACCCATACTCTATTGTAGGTTACGGGTGAGTCACATTCTTACTCTATGCAACTCATTAGTATACTTAGATATTTGGTAACATTATTTAACACTTAGCCATTCTGGAATACAAATTAAAACATGCGAAACACAAGAGAATATAGATATATAGTGCGGTTGGCACCATGGTGATCCAAAATGGATCCATAATGGCCAAAATTTAAAGTTTTTGGATTTGGATGAAACTAGCGCCATCACGTAGTGCTCATCGTGATACTTATGACAATATATTCTTTTTCAAAAGTGGAGTTAGTATGGCGAAGATATCACGTTCTAAAGTTTTTACAAAATGGACAAAAAATAAAAGTCCAGCGAGTCAAAGTCAATTGATGACGTTAGTAGTGTGACTGATGAAATCAACATGATGTCATGTTGACATAAGCATTGACATATGGTAGCCTCGGTGTCACATGTGTCATATAGTTCAACATTTTGGGTGTTGATGGCTGGACTATCTGTTGATACGTGGTAGTCATACGGATGACCGTGGTAGGTTTTGGTTGGCTGACATGGTGGTAGGAATGCTCACTGGGAAGGCTGACGTGGTGGTACGAACACTAACATGGTGTCTGAATCGATAGGCTGATGTGGATCGGGTCAATCAGGGGGTGACACATGGCTCAATAAGAGGGCACCACATGGCATCCTGAATTTTCCCAATGTGGGCTAGATCAAATTTTAAGGGCCTAGTCACATGGGGGCCATATGACTAGGGGCTCGTAGTTCAGGGGATGGGCATAACACCTGGCTACATAGGGCACCATGTGACTAGGAACCCATGATTTGGGGGCTACGCACCAATTGTGCTAAATCTGGTGGATTTGGCCAAATTCTTGCTTTGATTTTAGTGGTTTTTTGCCTAGAAAATGGGATCCGAGTCAAGAGGCCACAAGAGGGAAGTTGGGATAGGATCCCCATCTCAAATTATATATAAACAAATCATGTTTGAATGTTTTGGGGGTGCATAAGAGCAAAATGATGAAGAATTGTGAGGTTCAAAGCCATTTTTTATGAAAGGAAGACATTGAGGAAGAGAGATTTGGAGGCCATTTTAGAGTAGGTTGGAAATTGGTTATTTTTTACTATGCATGATTGCGAGGAAAATCTAAGTCATGGTGAATGAGAGATTATAGAAGGAGATCACGAGACAGGATCAAGAAAGAGGACATCTCCAAGTGAGGGAGATGGCATCGGAAGAAGGACTTTATCAAAACGAAAGAAAGGTTCAAAAAACTTTATTTCCAATGTCGAAGATGGAAAAAGTATTGTATGATGATTACTTGGAATGGAAGAGACTGATTCAGGGGGAATATTCAAAGAAATACAAAAGAGAATAAGGATAGGACCCTCCCAAACCTCCTCCTTCATCTCCTTCATCTCCATTTTAACCTTGTACAATATTCTAATGCAACTACGGTAAAAAGATAGAAAATATACAATGGCAAAATACAAACATTACGATTTTTCCCCTCGAGAAATCAAATTGGGAGAAAACCAACATATTATATATTCATTCATGAGTGATACATTTTTTACAATACAATATACATATAGGAATTAGCGACATAAAAACCCTGATCCAATGACTTGGATTAGTCAGCAACCTTAATTCCTTAACGAAAAAAGAAAACCATCGGCAAAGAAACCATGTGTCCAAAAACCACCTAAATATGTGACAGTTTTCTCGAGGAATTTTTTATAGGAGGCGCCCCAGTAACCCCCACCTTGAGGGGCTTCCCTAAACCCTCAAACCCCATGCATCGTGTGTAACACAAACACTACTTCTCCTCCAAAGGAATATAACACATACCCAATAAGCCGGATACATGAAAAACATGGAGTGCATACGCCTCAAAGAACCTGGAAAGGCTGGTCGATAGGCCATGGGTCCTCTCCCTTCCACCAATTAGAAAGGTCCCACAAATCTAGGATATATTTATCCGCCCTTTCCAAACATAATTGAAATCTTGTCTTGATTTCGCTTAAAGAGAAAACTCGGTCGCCAACTTCAAAATTGAGGTCAACGCGATGCTCATCAACATAACTCTTCTACCGATCAATCTTCTTGTTTAATCCTTTTTCTTATCATTTTCATTTTCTTCTTCCATTTCTTGGATCATTTTGGGTCCCACAGTCCTATCCTCAGAAGTTGATCCCAACTCAATGGCATCGACAAAGTCACCCATAGAGAAAATCAAAGCAGTTGCCATCTTAATGGGTACCTTGATAGTTGTTGTTGTAAGCAATTCTCTGCTAGTGGTAAGAATTTTTCCCAACATTTATGTTGGTCCATTACATACCTCATAACATATCTTCCAAAATTTGGTTCATTAACTGCATCAGTCTATCTCAAGGTGATATGTTGTACTAAGTTTAGTTGTGTTCCCAAAGAAGCTTCTTGAGCCGGTCCCAAAATCATCATGTAAGCAAGTTCTCTGACAGAGACAAACTTCAATATAGCATAGAAATACTTACCGGAAGAAGTACTAAATGCCTTGAAAAGAGATAATTTGGATAATAAGCCTCTTCGGGGGCAACCTCCTTTACCCCATAAATGTTCAAGTACCAAGATGATTCAAAATGAAAATGTCTCCTTGAATATATAGGAGACTAGGAGGTATAATTACAACTAATGGCTAAATCCGACATAAATAAAATAACATTACTAATCTGGCACTTTTAAGTGGGGTAATAAATAACATTACTAATCTAATATGCCCCAATTAAGGATAATGAGAGCCAATATTAGGGCTTAAAATGCCTCTCCCATTTAAACAAGTGTTGTCATAGCGGCTTGGTAACTATGGATGTACGTATAAAGACTCATCTTCCCAGTGGAATCTTGTGCATTGGTTTCCTCCATTTAATGAGATACTCAGAAATGGATATATTCCTCAATTAAAATTCTTTGTGTCAGTGATGGCTTGGGGCTCCAATATGATTTTTCCTTCCTCGTCAATTTCTGGCAATATAAAAGTTTTGAGCTGGGATCTTGTAAGCCTATAACCTTCTTTAAGCATGAAACATGGGCTTGGGTGTACTCGTGAAGATGCGAGGCAACTCAATTTGTATTCCATAGTACCAATATTTTGCAACACCTTATAAGGGCCATGAGTATTTTGGTGATAATTTATTTTCCTTCTTGGCTTGCTTGAGGGGCATCTGTTTGTATGGTTGTAGTCTTAAAAATATCAAATCCCCTAATTCAAAACTTCTTTCACTGTGATGTTTATCTGCTGTTGTTTCATGTGATTATGTGCCATGGTCGGGTTGTCCTTTAAAGATTTTGGAGAATTTGTTGTTGATTCTTGATGTGATCTTCCCTGCTTGAACCTTAGATTTTCTTTTAGAGAAGAAGTGATGGAAGGAAGGTGGTATCCATAAAACACCATAAATGGTGTCATTTTGTTCTTGATGTGAAAAGGAAGTGTTATACCACCATTACGCCCAAGGGTAACCATTTGAACCATTGTGTTTGTTTGCTCGGAGACAAAGCAATGAAAGTAGCCTTCCAAACATTTGTTCACTATCTGGTTTGTCCATAATATTGAGGATGATAGGATGAGCTATAGGCCAATTGAGTGCCCAAACAAGAAAATAATTCTATCCAAAAATGTCGAATGAAGATGGGATCTCTATCTTACAATAATCCTTGAGTTGCCATGTAGCTTTTGAAATGTCTCCATCAATGTGGTGGAAACTATACTATCTTTGAAGGGATGAGAGAGTGCACAAAAGTGTGCATGCTTGGTCAATCTATCAACAATCACACCATAGTGACACTCTTTCCTTCAGACTTTGGTAACCACGGCAGTGAAATCCATGGAAACCTCCTCCCGGTGACTTGGGATGGATAATGGTTGTAAGGCTGGGGTCTTAATTTTTCCACCTTATTTTGTTGGCAAACCACATTAACGCCACAAACCTTTGAACACAGTAGTTTAAGGCCATCCCAAAAATCATGCTTGACTCTATGGTAGGTTTTTCAAAAATTCTAAGTGCCCTCCTTGGAGAGGTGTGCAATTCCAATAGTACCTTTGTTTGAGTTGGGAGGTTGGGAGTTCTTACATAAATATAAGCGATCTTTGTACCATAGTGAATCATTTTTCCCATGTAAATGTGTCGATGCTGCGGAATCTGTTACAACCTTTGGATAGGAGTCCACACTGCATCATTTTTCCATTCATCCCTTGCTATTATCCAATGGGGTTGGATGATAGAATATCACAAAAGGCTGAACATATTCATCCTTTCTTGAGAGTGCATCACATACAATATTTTGCTTCCCCTTTTATGAATGATTTCAAAATCATGACCCAATATTTTGGTTACCATTTTTGTTGTTCTCTTGAAGGATAGTCTTTGTTCCAAAGAAGTATTTAAGACTATCATGATCTGTTTTGACCTTGTGAAGTGCCTACCTATTAGGTAAGGGTCCAATTTTCAATACATGTAGTATTGCCCATCATTTCCTTCTCATAAATGGGTTTGTGTAATTCCTTCCCTTGAGTGATTAGAACTTTCAAAAGCAGGGGCCTTCCTTCTTGCATTAGGACAACACCAATTACATTTCCGAGGAATCATTCCACAATAAAGGTTTTGTGAAATCTAAGTGGTCAAGACACGAGCTGTACACATCACCTTTTTAAGTTGTTCAAAATCTTTAATTGCCTCCTAGAGTCCATGAAAATGCATCCTTCTTAGTTAGACACCATTAAAGTGCTATTCTTCCATAGTTTAGAACAAACTTGCGGTTGTAATTTGTCAAACCCAAAAAATCCTCTAAATTTTTTTTTTTTTTTTTTTTTAATGTTTTGGGAATCGAGTCCATCATGGCCTTAATCTTGTTGGGTCTACCTTGACACCTTCATGAGATACAATATGACCCAAATACTCTACCTCTTTTTACTCCAAAGAAACATTTGGATGGTTTTGGCATATAGTTGTTGCTCTTTTAGTGGTTGTAGCACCTTGTCAACATGTTGCACATGATCCTCCCAAGATTTGCTATAGATTAGTTATATCATCAAAAAATATGCCTAGAATTTACGAAGGAAGGGCTTGAGATGAATTCATCAGCCCTTGGAATGTGGAAGTGCATTTTGAGGGCAAAAGGCATGACCAAAATTCTAATGGCCTTCATGAGTTCGAATGTTGTTTTTGGGATATCTTCTTCCTTCATTCTGATCTGATGATACCTTGAATGGAGATCCAATTTTGTGAAATGGAATTGCTCCATGTAGTTCATCTAACAATTCATCAATCAAGAGGAATAGAAACTTATCTTTAATAGTGTTCTTGTTGAGCTCTCTATGTCTGGACACATCGCCATGAGCTATCTTTCTTGAATACCATTACCAGCAGTGCAGTAAGAACTTTGGCTAGGTCTAATAATAATGACCTACAACATTTCTTCAACCATCGCTCAATTTCACTCTTCTAGTAATAAGGGTATCTGTAAGGCTGATGTTGGAAAGAACACTCGAGGAATTAGGTGAATTTCATGATCATGATTTCAGTGGGTGGGAGAACCTTTGGGAATATCTTCAAATACTTTGGAATGATTATTAATGATCCTTTGGAATATTGAGGAATAGATGTCTTAGATGTTTGAACATCCTAGCGAGCATAGTTGTGCAATAATGCATTGATGCCCCTTTTCAATAATTTTGTCATGTCGTTAGAGATTATCAACTTACCAAGTTTCCTTGTGATACCACTTAACTAAATTTATTTTCCTTCCAATAAAAATTCATGAAAAGTTCTTGAAAAGAATTAAAAGCCATTGTTCTAATGATTGTAACCATTGGATTCCTAGTACAACATATTGCACCACCCATGGGTATAGCAATCATTGGACTATTAATTACATATTCCCCCATAGTAAGATTGATCTTATTGCATTTTTCTAAGCAATTGATAGTTCCTCCATCACAATCATTACTTGAAACTACGTGGCCGGATATACAAAGCAATTGAGATCTTTGGCTAATTTATAGTGAATGAAGTAATGAATCTTGCCATAATCAATTAGGACTATTACCTTTTTCGTTTTGATGTATCGCCGATCTTGAGGTTTGAGGAGTGCTAATTCTAGCCAATGCATTACTGCGATGTCGTTAGAGTCAACTCTTGACGAGAACCTTCTGCACTAAATCTTGAGATGGTTCTTTTCTTCTTCTTCTTCCTCTTCACAATCTATGTAGAATAATTTGTTCTCACCACAGTTATGTCATACTTGTGTACTTTAACATCACAAATTAACAAAAACCTTTTTCTTTCTTTCCTCCAATTTGGTGTCAGCCTTGTAGGTTGAGTGTTTTTAGGAGAAAGACATTGTTCTCTCTATAGATGTTAGGATAGGTCCTTGATAGCCATAGCGATATTTTTACTTTCAACATTTCTTGCCATAAATGCATTCTCAAATGATTTGGGTTTCCCAAGGAGAACCTCATGTTGAATGTTATCCTTTAAAGTTCCTATGAATACATCCAAATCAAAGTATGCTTATCTGGAATATCGGTTACCTTTATATCACAATCTTTGGAAGTGCTCAATGTGCTTAGTGGCGAACCCTTTATGAGATATATCAATTGGATAAAGAAGGTGGTATATGTACCTCCTCATAGTGTGCTATCATTTCTTAGTGAAAATTGTCCAAGTGACAGTGATTTGAGAGAGAACAAAGCCATCAATACCAAACAAATTGATTAGGTTCTAAATATAAAGGCATAATTAGTACCTTTGTGTATGTGGCACATTGGAGATCAAAGAATTGCTCCATCCCAGTATCATGTGATTGGGTCCTTGCCATCAAACTTCCTCATGTCAATCTTAGGAACACTGGTTGGTCTTCAAACCAAAGTTGGAGTTTCTCCATTCTTGATTCACCTTCCTTGGCTATTCACATCATGAATTTCATTGGATGCATTTTTCACTTTCAGGTGCCTTCTCTTGTTATGAATTTTTTCAATGCTTCCATGATCTCCTTTTAAACCATCTATCTTGTGAGTGTCAACTTGGCTTCCATTGAATCCATCTTGAAGTATGACTTAGCTTCTATCTTAGTATCCATCTTAGCTTCATTGAATCCATCTTATTTTTTGGTTCATTTATGTCCCTACGCGTTTCTTCACTTTCTTCAAGAGTCCAAGTAGGATGTTTTGGAAGCTTATTTGGTGTAGAGTTCCCTTTTGGGTGGCATGTTGGCCAAATGTCACTTTTGAACCTTGATTTTGAGGTGGTTACGCTAGACAATATTTCAATATTATATCTCCCAATTTTTGGCCCTTCTGGGTATGGAAACTTTCTCTTATGTATTTCTATGATATTTCTTCTCTGTGCCAAAATTACGATCAAAATTGGATGTTCCAGTGGAATTTATGGTAACTTCCCCACAACTTGCTGATTTTGGCCTTTCGAAGATCTCCACTTGTATAGTGTGCCCCACACAAAATAGTGGATATAAAATTCTAGGCTTCCTTTTAAAATACTAAAGAATGTCCATGATTCAATGCAACTAGTGCCACACAATTTGGATACTCTAGGAAAGAAGTTATGATTGTTTTGCACAGACACCTTCTTGAGACTTGTCAATAGGAATAGTCAAATACACTATCTTACAGGGTGTATCTACAAATTTAAAGATGACTGGAAAGTGTTTGAAAGTTTTACAGATACATTTACTAATTTATGTAAATCACAGTATTTGAGTTCTGACATTACTGAAAATTTTTTTATAGCGAAAGATTACACTTGATGACTCATTTAAAGATGATTCCATAACCTTATATTGTATAGGTTGTATCTCAGAAATTATAAGGCCTCAAAGAGATGAATTTTGAACCCAATGTACCTTGATGCGTCTTATGAATATCCTCCAAGCCGTTCCGCTTCTGAAATGTTGTAGAAAAAAGTTATAGCAAAAATTCCACGGTGTCTGGTCTTGTAGAAACCCCAAGACAACCAGAGCTACGATACCATATGTTAAGAACCAACTTCAATATAGCATAGAAAAACCTCAGAAAAGTACTCAACGCCTTGAAAAGATAATTTCAGATAATAAGCCTCTTGGACTTGAACATTTAAGTCGGGTAGATGATTCAAATGTTCAAGTACAAGATGGTCAAAATGAAAATGAAAAGTAATGTAAACGGTATATATATAGGGAGACTAGGAGGTATAATTACAACTAATGGCCTAAAGGCGACATAAATAAAATAAAATTACTAATCTAATATGCCCCAATTAAAGGGGTAATAAAATAACATTACTAATCTCTAATATGCCCCAATTAAGGGGTAATGGCCAATAGTGAGGGCTTGGCATCCTGTTGAGATTATGATCCTTCTTGGCACACCATGTAATCTCATGATCTCGCTGATAAAAACTCTAGCAAAATGTCTCCTTGGTATATATAGGAGACTAGGAGGTATAATTACAACTAATGGCCTAAAGACGACATAAATAAAATAAAATTACTAATCTAATATGCCCCAATTAAGGGGTAATAAATAACATTACTAATCTAATATGCCCCAATTAAGGGGTAATGAGCCAATAGTAGGGCTTAACATCCTCGATCGAATATGATCCTTCTTGGCACACCATGTAATCTCATGATCTCGCTGATAAAAACTCTAGCCATGTCTAGCGCCTAATATGTTGTACATACAAGAATAAAATGTGAAGTCTTCGTCAGAGTGTCATCCACCACAAAAATCAAGTCATGTCTCCTTGCCGTCAGTGGAAATTGAATGATAAATTCCATTGAAATGACCTCCCATTTCGGTTCTGGAATAGCGTATGGCTGTAGTAATCCTGTCAGATGTTTATTTTCATCTTTCACTTGTTGACATTCTATACGTCACACCACGTAACTAACTATGTCTGCCTTCATTCCTCTCCAGAAGAATAAAGGCCTAAGGTTTGCCCTCATCTTCATGACTCCTGGATGAGCCATGTACACTACACGATGTGCTTCACTCAAGATTAAAATTCTTAAATTCTTCATTAGGCATTATGTAAATTATGTTTTTATACCTCAAAAACCCGTCATTGTCCAATGTATAACATTCAAACCTTGGTACCATCATGGTTTCTTCTCCGATATTTTCCTTAACCTCTTTATAACAGTCATCGTCAATAAATATAGTCAGAATATTTTCTCGAAGATTCGTCTAAAGAGGTATCATAGAGAATATGGGTGGTCTTTGACTCAATGTATCTGCCACTCTGTTCACCGTTCCTTTAATGTACGTAATATCAAAATTGTGTTCGCTAAGTAATTCTGACCAATGCCTTTGTTGCGCGTTCAAGTCAATCAGCGTAAATATGTGTTGCAATCCACAGTGATATAATTTTAGTTTGAATTTTCATCCAATTAGATAGTGTCTCCACACTCTCAAGGCATACACAATGGCCAATAACTCTAAATCACTCGTTGCGTAGTTCTCCTCATGCTTTCTTAAATTCCTTGAGATGCAGGTGATCACTCAATCGTCTTGCATCAATACTCCGTCTAAACCTTCCTTGGATGCATCTGTACAAACAAATAATTCCTTTCCCATGTCGGGGACTTTTAGTATCGGTGTTGTTATCAACAACTCCTTGAGCCTTCAAAATGCTTCTACTCATTTCTCGGTCCATAAAAACTTCTTATTTTTCTTCTGCAATTCCATGATTGGATTTCCCATATTCGAAAAAACTTCGATGAACCATCGGTAATATCCTACTAAACCCATAAAGATGTGTACTTCCGGTACAATTGTCGGTGCAGAAAATTACATAATATCCTCTACCTTCACCGAATCCACATCGATACCTTCACCGGATATAACATGCCCTAAGTAATGAATCCTCGATTGGTAAAAACAACATTTCGACAGTGTCCTATACAATTGTTTTCACATAAACATTGTAGTACCAAGTGTAAATGTTTGTCATCTTCTTCTTTCCTATGAGAATATACAATATGTCATCAATGAATACTTGAAAAAACTGGTCCAAGTATTGACGGAACACCCCATTCATCAAACTCATGAATACCCCCGGGGGGTTTGTTAGTCTAAATGGTAAAATGGTAAACTCGTAGTGCCCGAACCTCATCTTGAATGAAATCTTAGGAATATCATCCTCTTTAATTTGTAACCGGTGATATCTTGGTCTCAATTCGATCTTAGAAAACACCGTCGCGCCTTTCATTTGATCAAACAAATCATCTATTCTTGGCAACGGATATTAGTTCTTGATCGTCACCTTGTTCAATTGACGGTAGTCTAACAAATTCTCCACGACCCATCCTTCTTTCTTATGAAAATAGCAGGTGTTGGAGCTGCCATTTGTTCTCTTTTGTCTATCACAATTTTCATTTTGATACTTGAAATCTAAAGATGGTTTTCTCTTTCCCTCCGAGATTTCGAGAACTCTGCAACCTTGTCACGTGAGCAGCGATGATTTTCTACCCTCGAAACAAGTCCACTTTTCATAAGAATGTTCTCTCTTTTTGTTTTACTTCAGGATCTCACAGGTCAGATACTATAATTCATGAATTCAAACGTCCCGAGTCACGAAACGACGAAGTCTTTTTAATTTTTCACTCAAAGCAGTAACCAGGGTAAATCTTTTAACTCATGATTAGATGTAGTCGTGTTTCGCGCCTCGGCGTTCACCAAACCTAAATTTTTATTTTTACAACCTTGAGAGTCGAGAATACGAGGTCTTTTCTAGATAACCCATGTCAAGGGTTGAAGGCCAAAAGCTAATCGTGGTAAAGGTGGTTCCCGACATTTCGCCACTCGGCACTAACTTTTTCAAAAGTTACAGCTTCTAAACCCCGACTCACGAAGTCACGATGTAATTATAACATGATTAATCAATCACTTAATCCAAGATTGTCTTCCCTTTAATTAAGTCTTAATTATCGCCATCTCGCGGTTTCGCGACTCAGCATACAAATCTCCCAGAAACTTGTCTTCGAAGTTCCGAGTTGCGACATGGTGAATAAAATGATTATAAAATTAATTATGCCCCAAATCGCGATTACCTTTAATTAAACCAAAGTCAGTCCTCACGATCTCGCGAGTTGGGGACTCAAAGTGTTAAAAGGAAATCCACGATGTAATGAATAGCGAGAAATGGATTAACGTTGGCAATATTGGATTAATTAAGCTAAAGAAAGATATATCCCGCGTCTTGAGGCTTGCACGTTTCCCGAGGAAGCCTTTTCTCTCCATACTCCAACCGACTGTTAAACCGCCAGAAATTTATGACATTAATGGAGAAATAGGGTAAATCTATGCATGTAAGATCGGATTTTACGCAATAAATTTATTTCTAATTATGATTTGACAGGCTTATTTTGAAAAGTACTGAGTTTTCAAATATATGTAAGAGTTTCATTTCATTATAACGAATGCATTTTCATAAGCACGTAGAGCTCATCACTTCTGAGTAAACTAATTTCTATATGTATACGCAGTTCTATCGCAGAAGAGCTAAAACACAAGCTTCAGCTATGGCTCCGCGGAAAGCAGCAAAGGCAAATGTTGAGGTCGCAGGACAATGCTCAGACAATGTCTCCGACACTTCGCCCCGAAGTGTCGACTCGGTCCCCAACTGGTCATTTGTTTCAGACATTCTGTAATCAGAATTGGTGGATTATTCAGACGACTCCGACAACAACGAAAAAGATGATCTAAACACCAAATACAAGATAGTTGTCCAATCCAGAATGCACAAAGTAGCAGCCAGACCACGGTTGCTCCCATATCATGACATGATCCGATGGGCGTTGGATCACGTGGACATACCCACTAGGACTATCATGAACGGGCAGCGAGTCATTGTCGGGACTTTTAGGCCAGAGCATATGCAAACCATGTATAATCTCCCGACGACGTCTAACTACACATATGATGCTGAGTTCCTGGAGGAATTCAAGGAGAATGAGTGCATCCAATATGATAAAACCATGCCAGGTTTGATAAAGGATTGGGTTTCATGCATTGCGAAGTTTAGGGCTAATGACCACGGTGTTTATTCAATTGCCTCATTGGAGCCATAGTATAAATATGTGGCCATGATGAAATGTCGGCTATATGGGAGAGAGGACACATCACATTTTTTCCTTGCATGGGTGCCTCTAATGTTTCGGGTCGCAGAAGGTTTCTCTTTTAATTGGGCAAAGATGCTTTCGGATAGTTTGGCCAACCGGGTCACAGAGTACCGGGAGCAGAAGGAAAATGGGAGGTCGTCCTCATTCTTCATGTCCGCATATATTATGGACGTGATATGTTCCATGACACCATTTCCATTGATGAGATGGGGTTGGACTTGGGCCAAAGACAGACCCATACATGTATATCACGAAAAGCTGTGGGAAAATAAAGAAGTTTCACATACAGAATTTTTAACTGGGTGATGGTGCCCCTGCATATCGCCATTTTTTGTCACCCACCACCTCGTATCTCATACAGCATTGCAACAAATCTGAGTAGCATAGCGGACTGGTACATGGAGGCAGAGTTTTCGTACTTCAGAGTTTTCGGGGCTTCTGTTCCCCCTCATGCACTACCATTGTTCATTCTTGACAAGCTAGCTTGTCGCGAGGTCGCCCGACAGACGTTAATTGGCGGGGTGAGTAAAGAAATCAAAGGGTACTCAAATAAGGTATGGCCATCTTTTCCCATTCGGCTGAATTCTTATTCTTTATTAGATTTCGAGCATGCCAAAGCCGAGGCTGCAGCCCTGGAAGACCTAAATTTGGTCTCCATCGAATATAAGAAACATGATCCACAGAGGGTTGTGAGCAACCATTTATCAAATTGTGGGCTCAAGAGATTTGAGCATGAGAATTCACCCTCGGATGACGTTTTCCGAGGGGTGAGGTCTTATGAAGAAGTTCTAGCCCGGATCCAATCCTTGGCACCCGAAGACACAGCCACTATATTGAGATTCCAGGAGCATAGACGAAGCTGTCTCCCCGCTGTGTTGCAAGGTGGGAGTCCGGGTGTTTCCGAGACGAAACAGAAGGATGCTGAAGGTTCTAAAGACGCAACTCCTAACCCTAGAAAACACCAGGACGAGGAGGAACAAACGAAGAATCCTGAAGCAGAGGTAAAGACTCCGGACCCGCCAAAGAAATAGAGTCCAGAGACCGAGATAAAGACCCCAGAACCACCAAAGAAGTAGAGTCCTATCGATACTCCAGGAAAATTGGCAAAACAAATCGGAGAACCCATCACCTCAATCACACCCTTGCAGTCGACACAGGGAAATATCGGCGAGGGATGGATATTCAATGAAGAAATGAGGTCCATAAGAGCAGAAGAACTCCCTCCGAATGAGTTTTTCTTTGATAAAAAGAGGAAGGTTGTAGTGAAAAGAGAGTTCTATCAAGAAGCAGGGTCTACTGCGAAAAAGTATAAAATCATGACCGATGGGAAAGATAAGAAAAGTGACCAATTCGCCACTGAAATTGCAGGAACGCTAGGAGCGTATGCTTCGGCGAATCAATTCTCAGTTGGGCTTTTGAGGAACCAATTGAAAAGCAAGAATCGCCTAATCAGGACCCTCGAAGCCAGATTGGCCACAGCCGTGGAGAACGCTAAAGGTCAGGCTAGCATGGAAATAGAACAGGCCAGATTGGCCGACAAAAATGAAATAGAGGTGCTCAGAGCTAAGCTTGAGCAAGCACAGTTGGCGGTCCGAGATGGTCGAACGAAGGAGAGCTAACTGAGGAGTTTGATTGAACAATTGCAGGCTCGGGTACAAATCGCCGAGAGAAAAATGATAGACATCGAGCTATTTAAGTCCCAAGCGATCGAAATTCGGAGTAGAATCTCTTCGGCACAACAGAATTTGCTCACCAAGGTGGGAGGGATTCGTGAAAATTGTCTATTGGTCCATCAAGTTTCCGAGAACTTATCAGCCAGAGAAAGGGATGCAGGAGCTGCTCGGTTCGCCTTCCAGGAGGCAGTAATAGCCACTAACAACCGGGTTTCGATGGGTACTCCTAGGTTCACCATTTCGGAGAAAACCCGAGGAAATATTATGTTGAAGGATTGGGAGAACAACATCGTCATAGGCAAGGAGCAAGCCCAAAAGGTAGCCAATTCCCTAGAAGAAGCTTTTAATTCTATAGATGGTGAGATGTTGGGCATTGACAGTGGAGGCAATGCCAAAGCATTGATGTAAATGAATGTGGAACAGATCTCACTTGATCTGAAAGATAAGGAAGAAAGAAATTCGACTGATATCTCTCAGATGAATATGGTGTATATAGTCCAAGTTGATCAGTACATGATCAAACCCAACGCGCAACTAAGTGCCCTCGACATCATCGGCACACAAATGGAGGACAAGCTGCAGCAGTTAGCTCGAGAATGTTACTTCGTCGAGGCCAGCTGTCAAGCGGAACCATCACGGCTCATATCCCAGCTAGTGGAAAGATGTATCACCTGCACCGAGTCCGCACGAAGACAAACACCTGGCACCAAGTGAAGACAGAGTAGGAGAAATGGAGCGATTTCTCTCTCCTCTGTCATAACCGAAATTTTGCGACTATTGAGATTCTACCTGCTTTGTAAAAATTGTATAAATATACCCCAGAAAGAAATACACAAGGCTAGACCCTTTTGAGGTTTTGTAAAAGAGTTTTTACATTGAGATTTAATGCAAGAAGATCTGGAGATTCTCAATTCCGTCACTACTATATTACAAGTTTTCTTTCTTGTTTCTCATTTTTCCATTTCAATTCATATTCATAATTGATGTGCTTCATTATACTTTAGTACGACGACTACTATAACGAATGAATTTGGGTTTTCTGTAATTGTTTATTGTCTTTCCTCTTCACCAGCTATCAACGGTGTAAGACCAATCTGCAGTTTCAGGATTCTACATATATTCTTTGTTACATTGGTTATTTTCTTACATATTTTCTTCTGTCGTTTATGTCGTGAGATTTTCCCCTGGTAGGAACCTTACACTGTAAATGGCTCAATGTTTTTCTCCCATTTCACACCTTATATTAAAATATAATACAGTTACGGGAACAAGCCTTATATTTGCATCCATATTTTAATTCTGCAACCGTAAGTTCTCTTTTATAAGACTAAACTGAGACAACACTTAACCTTTCCAAAAAAAATTCCTACCTGTGTTGTTCCCCCATGACAGTTCCTGTACCAACTACACCTAATTTTGAACCCAGATTATTGAACCAAACAGACATCGCCTTAAACCTCTTCGATACCATCTTTAAAACGACAACTAACTGGGCCGAACTTGAACAATCATGGGCAGCTATTGAACAAGACATAACTATCCAGGAACAGTTCGAAGCCAGACAACGCCAATGGAGAAATCTCCCTTAGTTTCCTTCTCCGAAGGTTGACGTTTCTCTCTTCTCCATCTTTTAACCATTTTCGGATGCCTTGACACTGTACTTTTGAGCCTTAAGTATAGACTCTGGAACAACAGCAGGTGCACCCCAAGGTGCCACACTTGGATGTATAAGTGCCAAGTCCAACAAATCCTTCAGTTGCATTTTCCACTCATGTAACTCAGGTGTTGACATCCGATAAGGCATTATTGCTATCGGTTTAGTTCCAGATTTCAAGTCACTTGTAAAATCTAACTCTCTTTCGGGCGTTAAGCCATGTAACTCTTTTAGAAACATGTCAACAAAATCTCATGCTACCAGAAGGTTTTATAATCCTTCTGCCTCACCCCTATCTTTTATCACTAAGATTTAATATAACCTTCATCCCTTGCACATGCTCTTCTGTAGTTGTACGGAAGAAATGAACCTCAAGGACACTCCTTGGTTTCTTCCTGCAATCACTCTTCTCTATCCCACCTCATCGGTCAAACTTAATTATTTCATCTTACAGTCGAGTATCGCATCATGTGATTGCAACCAGTCCATATCGATCACTATATCATAATATCCTAAGATCGTGACATATAGGTCGACCATCGTTACAAAATATCCTAAGTCAATGCTACAGTCCGTAACCCTTCCTCCAACCTTCTGTTTGGAACCTGAAGCCATTTCTATGTATCTAACTCATCCTATTTGACTTCCTTTACCTTAATTCTTTTAGCGTTGCGTTAGAAATAAAGCTCTCTATAGCACTTGGATCCATCACAATACTAAATTTTGGTCGGCGATTGTACCTAACATCTCGAACATAGTGGAATAGTGTTTGGTTTGGCAGTTATTCACCGTTGCATGAATCATGTGGGCCTTTCCCAAATCTCCAATTGTAGTGCATCATGTTTATTTGATCGCTCTGTCCTTCTCAACAGGACAATCTCACTGATAATTTGTCTCTCCACATGTCCAACATTTAGTCTTCGATCTAGAAATCCGACACCATATGACCACCCTATCATAAGGCATTGAACTCGTTGAGTTGGTACTCAATGAATTCCTCTGACAGATACCTCTCCCAAAACCTCTCCTCGAACAATTCCCATGACATGTCTTTGAGGGCCATGTTTAGTTGAGGTAGGAGCGTCTTCCACAATAGAAGAGCACTCCCCTTCAACTGGAATATTGTCATGCAGAAATTCATGTTGGAGGTGTAGACACAAAGTGCAAAGCACATTTCCATGTTCTCCAACCATGCCTCGGAGGTTGATTATTCCGTGGCACCCATGAACTCAGGAAACTTAACCTTCTCGAGTAAAGTGTGAATTCTACCACTACCATCTGGAGCACGTTGTCAACTCTCATTGGGTACAGGATCTCTGGACTCATCTCTATCCAGTTGGTTAATCAAGGCCTATGAAATCCTCTTAAACGACCTCATCAACCAACCACATCCCCCAAAGAAACCTGCTCCTTCCCAATGACTTTTTCTTCTCCTTGGGGATTAGACCCCTCTAGCGTGGAGGTGTCGCACCTCTTCCCCTAGTAGCATGTCATCTACCTCCACGACATCCTCTAACCATGGTTACCATAGGACAATTTCAAATTTTAAATTAGCGACAAATTATTAATCAAATGTTTAATACAATGGAAAGCTTGACAATCCACAGTCGCAGTGTTGAACCCTCTTTGATACCATATGTAATGACCCCTCCGTTACGACAACAAATGGAGATGCACAATAGGTAAATATTTTTATTTTATTTTTAGCATTAGGAAATTGACGTCATCACATAATTCACAACAATGCATAATCACATGACATCATAATTAAAAACGACAAATGATCAACACATAAACATAATAGTGATGCAGCTTACCACGTCACAATCAACTAAATAAAAATACAAATAATGATCAACCAAGTCCTGAATACTAAAATAACTACTCTCCCAACCTATCCTGCATCGTTAGGACCTCCAGGACACATAAGCAACGCTCAATCCCATGATTCATTCGATTGATTTTGACCACTTAAGGTCTCAGGGATGTCGACTATTCTGACAAACAAGGAGGTATCTATGTCCCCCATTAATCAATCATAGCTCATGACTCCATACTAGATTATCGGTCATACATCAACTTTAACTTCAAGGTGCAAGAGTAAGCTAATGGCATAATAAATCATACATCAACTTTAATTTCATTGTGCAAGAGTATTGATCAATTTTATTTCATGGAGCAAAAGAAATCTAATCACATAACAAATCATACATCACATTAATTCAAAGGCGCAAGAGTATTCATGAATTTTATTTCATGGCACAAAATAAATATAATCACGTAACCAATCATACATCACATTAATTCCAAGGTGCAAGAGTAATCATCAATTTTATTTCATGGCGCAAAAGAAATCTAATCACTTCATTAATCATACATCATCATTATTCACGGTGCAAGAGAAATATACCACAACATACCTCAATTAATTGACGCAGTTCCACCTAAAAAGCATTCCAACATAAAATACAACCTAAACTAGATATACCCATTATACTTGATGAAAACCCCCTTCCCTCCTGGGGATTCTACGACCTCCCGGTCAAGGATCTTCGAAACAATCAAGACGAATAGGCATCTCGAGATTTCAATAGACCTTGAACAATGACACACGGGTCCCTTTGATGTTACCCGTAGGTTCAAATTACCTGCAACTCTTCTCTATGGTGCTTCTAGCAACACCGATTCGCGAGTACTAGTTCCCATGATGGACTCCTTCTACAATGTGATCATGGGTTAGGACCGCGGTCCATATCCATTCGTAACTTCAGCTTCGACGATTTTACGATCTTCTCCCTTGTCTCCTTCTGAAACACCTTATACCGCAATACGTGAATCTCTGCCGCGTGTCCGCTTGGATTCGATGGTCTATTGCTACTTTTGTATTCACAAATTTGTGAAGATTGCACTTTCTCCACATGAATCCTCCGAACTCTATCACCCAAACACTCTAATCCACTGCCATGTATCCTCCTTGCATCCAACGGTCAAGATTCACTTCATGACTTCGTGACTTCAGTGACCCCGGTCTTACAACACTTCACCTACTCTTAATCATGAAGTGTCAAAAGGCTTTATGGATATCCTTTGTGCAACTCTCCGAGATCTGACGGTGTGAAACAATGTCTCTCTCTCCTGGATGGATCTGGCTCATTAATTTGGAGAATCTTCAACAGGTTCCACTCTATTGAATTATTCTCGTCCCTCTCCCTCCTGAGCTTGTTCTCTCTTCGAGATTTTGCTCCTTAGAGCACTTGCTTCAACACTTAGTCGAATTTGACCCTGTGCACGCCTTGCAATAGGTTTTCCTCCACAACTTAGCCTCTTGTGGGTGACTGCACACAATTTGCGATAGATCTTCATACTCCTTTGCAAATACACTTGGGCTACTCCTCATGATATTATGAGTGAAAAGAATCTGTCACGCACTCCTTGCGGACAATATGCATTCTCTGCATACAAATATCCAAGTTAACTTTCTTGGACATGTTTCTTGTCAACACTCTGAGCTTCTCGGAATGACTTCTTAGATACCCAGCTAAGTATCGAACCTACACACACCCCTTGTGATAAACTTCCTTCAACTTGACTCTTGAAGGGTGACCGTGCACTCCTTGCAGCAGTCCTCAAATGCTCAATTGTTCCTCCTGAACAATATCATTCTGAGTGTGGTTTCTCCTATGCACACCTTCAAGATAACTCTGTTGAACTTATGATTCAAACAAACTCTGTCAACGCACACCTTGTGGACACTTATTCACTCCTTGCATATAAAAGTTTCACGTTATCTCTTCTGAGCTTCTGAGTCGAAACATACTCTATCAACGCACACCTTGCAGACCCTATGCAATCCATGTATAGGCTCATAGAAGAGAAACAATTGAAACTTATCTACTATCTCACATATTGATACATTCAACCATGTAAATGCATTCATAACATAAGAATAAGAAATAACAGAGAACTATAATTAACATAAATCCAACCATTCATTCATTCAGATAGAGACAACAACACCAAACATTTGGAACAGTTCTCCTATGTTATATTCATTCAACTATTATATACATGGGTTCATACAATTCTCTTCAGCAACTCTACAACTCTCATCTATAATGGCAACAACTATCAACAACTAGAATGCCAACAACTATCAACCTCCAACAACAACTATTAGCAACCTCATTTGGGCAAAAAATACATTTATTTATACAACATGAGCTCATTGAGATTTCCCTCCAAGCTACCTTAGTGCTATCCTATTGAAATAAAAGCATCCAACTACTAAGGATTTATTACAATAAATTTTTTGAGGTAGACAGATAAGATCAAGTGCTTCAAATCTATCCTACAAGCAGCTTCATTAAAAGAAAATACATTCCCCAACGATCTTAAGCGATCGTCCAGTTCTAAAACATTAAATATTTTCATAAATTTTGATATTTTAAAGATATATGCATGATACACCTTAAATTAAAAATTATCACTTCAAAATGCGTGTTTGTGCGCTGAGTTGTCTTCCACTTGCACTTTGCTGGCGATGCTCCTACATTATACTCCTTTGGCCAAAAATTCATGGACTCCTATCCATGAGCTCTTGCACGAACTTTCCATGCTTCTAAATATCTGTTTCATTTACCCAACTGGCATCTTCAATTGGGTTTCCTTTCCACTTTACTAGATACTCAAAATAAGTCTTTCTCCTGGTCTTCTTATGAATCCTCTAATCCATTATCTTCTCCATCTGTGACTTTTCTGCTACGAGAATTTGTTTCTCCCACTAGATCTCTTTTTGATCTTATTATCTTCTTGTGTCATATTCCCTATAAGGACATATGTCAGAAATGTTGAATATGAGAAATATACCCACATCTTCTAGCAGTTCTATCTCATAAGTATTTTCATCAAACTTTCTTAGGATCTTGCATGGTCCTATCTTCTTCAGTTTCAATTTGTTGTATGTTCCTCTTGGGAACCTTTCCTTCCTAACATGTGCTAGAACTTGATCTCCTACTTCAAATTGAATTTTTCTCCTACGTTGATCAGCTCTGCGTTTATACTCAATGTTGTTCTGCAACTTCTCTTTGATCTGATTGTGAAGCTTTTGCATTTCTGTAGTGAAGCATTCTGCTCCAATGCTTATGAATCCATTTTTCTCCATATATCTTAACTCTAATATTGCCCTTGGATTCATCCCATATACTATTTGGAATGGGCTCTTTTTGATACTTCTGCTTGGTGAGTCATTATATGCAAACTCTGCGACATAATTTGTTCCCACTGACTATGATGTTCATTGACCAAACTCCTCAACAAATTTTCTAAACTTTGATTCACCACCTCAGTCCATCCATCTGTTTGAGGATGATATGTTGAACTAAAAGAAATTTTTGTCCCCATCTTCTTCCACAATGTTCTCCAAAAATGACCAACAAATGTAGTGTCTTTGTCTGAGACAATACTCTTGGGTAACCCATGAAGTCTCACAACTTCTTTGAAAAATAAATTTGCAATGTGCATTGCATCATTAGTCTTATGACATGGGACAATGTGTGCCATATTTTAAAATCTATCAACTACCACAAATATGGAATCACTTCCTCTCTGTGTCCAACGGACTATCAATTTTAAAATCTATCAATTATGACTCAAACAAACTTTGTCAACTCACACCTTGTGGACACTTATGCACTCCTTGCATATAAAATTTTCACGTTATCTCTTCTGAGCTTCTGAGTCGAAACATACTCTATCAACGCACACCTTGCAGACCCTATGCAATCTTTGTATAGGCTCATAGAAGAGAAACAATTGAAACTTATCTACTATCTCACATATTGATACATTCAACCATGTAAATGCATTCATAACATAAGAATAAGAAATAACAGAGAACTATAATTAACAGAAATCCAACCATTCATTCATTCAGATAGAGACAACAACACCAAACATTTGGAACAGTTCTCCTATGTTATATTCATTCAACTATTATATACATGGGTTCATACAATGCTCTTCAACAACTCTACAACTCTCATCTATAATGGAAACAACTATCAACAACTAGAATGCCAACAACTATCAACCTCCAACAATAACTATTAGCAACCTCATTTGGGCAAAAAATACATATATTTATACAACACGAGCTCATTGAGCTTTCCCTCCAAGCTACCTTAGTGCTATCCCATTGAAATAAAAGCATCCAACTACTAAGGATTTATTACAATAAATGTTTTGAGGCAGACAGATAAGATCAAGTGCTTCAAATCTGTCCTGCAAGCAGCTTCATTAAAAGAAAATACATTCCCCAACGATCTTATGCGATCGTCCAGTTCTAAAACATTAAATATTTTCATAAATTTTGATCTTTTAAAGATATATGCGTGATACACCTTAAATTAAAAATTATCACTTCAAAATGCGTGTTAGTGCGCTGCATTGTCTTCCACTTGCACTTTGATGGCGATGCTCCTGCATCATACTCCTTTGGCCAAAAATTCATGGACTCCTATCCATGAGCTCTTGCACAGACTTTCCATGCTTCTGAATATCTGTTTCATTTACCCAACTAGCATCTTCAATTCGGTGTCCTTTCCACTTTACCAGATACTCAAAATAAGTCTTTCTCCTAGTCTTCTTACGAATCCTTTGATCCATGATCTTCTCCATCTATGAATTTTCTGCTACGGGAATCTATTTCTCCCACTGGATCTCTTTTTAATCTTATTATCTTCTTGTGTTATATTCCCTATAAGGATACATGTCTGAAATGTTGAATATGAGCGATATACCCACATCTTCTAGTAGTTCTATCTCATAAGAATTTTCATCAAACCTTCTTAGGATCTTGCATGGTCCTATCTTCTTTAGTTTCAATTTGTTGTATGTTCCTCTTGGGAACCTTTCCTTCCTAACATGTGCTAGAACTTGATCTCCTACTTCAAATTGAATTTTTCTCCTATGTTGATCAGCTTTGCATTTATACTCACTGTTGTTCTGCAACTTCTCTTTGATCTGATTGTGAAGCTTCTGCATTTCTGTAGCGAAGCATTCTGCTCCAATGCTTATGAATCCATTCTGCTCCATATATCTTAACTTTGATTTTGCCCTTAGATTCATCTCATATACTATTTGGAATGGGCTCTTTCTGATACTTCTGTTTGGTGAGTCATTATATGCAAACTCTGCTTGCGACATAATTTGTTCCCACTGACTATGATGTTTAGTGACCAAACTCCTCAACAAATTTTCTAAACTTTGATTCACCACCTCGGTCTGTCCATCTGTTTCAGGATGATATGTTGAAATAAAAGAAATTTTTGTCCCCATCTTCTTCCACAATGTTCTCCAAAAATTACCAACAAATGTAGTGTCTCTGTCTGAGACAATACTCTTGGGTAACCCATGAAGTCTCACAACTTCTTTGAAAAATAAATTTGTAATGTGCATTGCATCATTAGTCTTCTGACATGGGACAAAGTGTGCCATATTTTAAAATCTATCAACTACCACAAATATGGAATCACTTCCTCTCTGTGTCCTTGGAAATCCCAACAAAAAATCCATACTTATTACATCCCAAGGTCTATTTGGAATAGGAAATGGTTGGTACAATCCAATATTTTGTCGCTTTCCTTTTGCATACTGGTAAATCTTATAATTTTTCAGAAAATTATTTACTTTTTCCCTCATACCAGGCCAATAGTATGAACTTTTCAACTGTGAAAATGTCTTGTCATGGCTAAAATGTCCTGCTAGACCTCCACTATGTTTTTCCTTTAGTAGATTTTCTCTCATCGAGAATTTTGGTATGCACAACTGGAAACCTTTAAACAACAACCTATCCTGAATCAGATACTTTTTCCATTGGCTTTTGTCTCTGAGCATAGTATTTTCACATGCTTCATATGCTTCTTTAAAATCTAGGTCATCACAGTACATCTCCTTACGGTGTTCAAACCCTAAGGTTGTCACTTGAAATTCCTGTAGAATCAGACATTTCCTGCTCAATGCATCAACAAATTTGTTAGAATTACTAGATATATGTTTAATGACAAAAGTGAAATTTTGCATAAAATCTATCCACTTAGCATGTCTTTTATTTAACTTCTCATGTTTGGTTATGAATTGTAAAGCTTGATTACCGCTATACAGAAAAAACTCTTTTGGAACAAGGTAGTGTCTCCATTTCTTCAAGGCTTGAATTATCACACAAATTATTTGTCATATCTGGAGTAATTTCTTTTAGTGTCATTCAGCTTCTCGCTAAAATATGCAACATGCCTATTATCTTGGCTCAAATTTGCTCCAATTACAACTCCAATCGCATCACATCTTACTTGAAATGTCTTCCCGAAATATGGCAAGACCAAAATTAGTTGTTCTATTATCTTCTCCTTCAATATATTGAATCTTTTATCGGCTACTTCTATCCACTTAAAATAATTTTGTCTCTTCTTCACCATATCCATCATTTGTTCACCAATCCCACTGAAATTTCTAATGAAATTTCGATAGAAACTTGTTAATCCATGGAAGCTTCTCACCTCAAATATTCTCCTTGGAGATGATCATTCTTTGATTTCTCTCACCTTCTCTAGATCCATCTTCAATTCATTTGAAGAGATCACAAAACCCAAGTAAATGAGTTATGTCTTCATAAAAGGGGATTTTTTTAAGTTTATCAACACCTTATCCCACTGCAATTGCCTCATTACTAATGTCAGATGTCTAAAATGCTCTTCTTCAGTTTTACTGAAGACTAGTATATCATTTAGATATACAATCACAAATTTTCCAATGAAATCTTTTAATACCTCATTCATCAACCTCATAAAAGTACTTGGGGAATTTGTTAATCCAAATGGCATAACAAGACACTCATACAACCCTTCGTTCTTGAGGGTTTTTTTCCACTCATCACCTTCTCTCATTCTTATCTGATGATATGCATTATTCAGATCTATCTTTGAAAAATAATTTCCTCCACTTAAATAATCCATTAAGTCATCCATCCTTGGTAAATGAAGTATGTACATGATGGTGATCATGTTTATGGCTCTTGGGTCTGTACACATTCTCCATCCTCCATCCTTCTTTGGACTTAACATAGTGGGTATTATGCATGGACTCAAGATTTCTCTGACTAAACCTTTGTCCATCAAATCCTAGGCTTGTCTCTTTACCTCCTCATTCTCTTGAGGTGTCAACCTATATGTTTCTTTATTCGGAAGACTCACTCCTAGTATTAGATCAATGTGATGGTTGATACTCCTGATAGGTGGCAATGAGCTTGGAAACTCATCCACAACTATGTCAACAAAATTCTCCAACAGCTCCTAGATTTCTTCAGGCAAATCATCCATAGAAGTACTTCTAAGGATAACCCTTGGTTTCTTCACCACAACAAATTGCATCTCCTGTTCCTTATTGACTTCACTCAAGAGTTCCTTCCCACTCATGAGAAGTACACTTGTGCTGGTTTCTTCCTTTACTTTATTTTCCTCAATTGGCAACAACATTTGTGTCCTACCATTCTTATCGAATGTATAAGTATTTTTCCTCCCATCATGAATGACATTCCTATCATACTACCATGGTCTATGCAACAAAACATTACATACATCCATGGGAATCACATCACACAAAATCTCATCTATATATCCTCCTATCTTAAATCCAGCAAGGCATTGTTTTGTTACCATTACCTGATGTCCTTTCTGCAACCATGAGACTCTATACGACGTCGGATGTGCAGTTGTCTCCAACTCCAATTTCTTCACCATCTCTATGGATACTAAGTTATCAGTTCTCCCACTGTCAATTATCACCTTGCATAATCTATCTTTAGTCTTGCAAGCAGTTTTGAACAAACTATTCCTTTGCACTAGTTTTTCAACCTCTCGCTCTTGCTTTAAGAGAACCTTCTTCATCATAAAAGATCCTCCTTCATCATAAAAGATCCTCCATATTCTGCACCTTCTTCTTCAAAATTCTTCTTCTGCGCTTCCGAAATGTGAGCTTCACCTCCTCCTTCTTTCTTTCTCTCGGGGCATTCCCAAGACATGTGTCCTTTCTTTCCACAGGAATAACACTTCACTTCACCTCCTCCGCCTCTTCCTCTTCCTTGAGGAAAAGCGTTGCTTACACCATACTATATCCCTTGGGAACTTACTCCTCTTTCCAAGTGACTATGTGGATTTTCATTCTCAACCTTGGGATTCTGTGCCTTATCATGGATAATTCCCTTTCCCCTATTTAGAATTATACCTCTGCTTCGTTGACTCTATTTTCTATCCAACTTCTCCTCTGCCTTCATCACGATATGATAAGCATCCTCCAATGTTCTCACTGACATCATGTTGATTTCATCCTGGATTTCATATCTTAGGCCATTTATATATCTGGAATCTTTTTCATCATCTTTTTCTCTCTGTCCAACCCTGATTTTTAGTTTGTAAAACTCCTCTGTGTACTCTTTCATTGTCATTCCCTTTTGTCTCATGTTCTGCAACTTCCTGAAAATATTTATGTCGTAATACTTGGGTATTAATTTAGACTTCAACTTGGATACCATTCTATCACAACTCTTGATATTTTTCTTTCCTTTTCACCTTCTATCAGCCTACAGTTCATCCCACCACAATGTTGCATGTCCTTTTAATCTGGTGATGATGTGCTTCACCTTCTTCTCCTCATCGATATCTTCAAAGTCCAAATACTTATCCATGGACCTTATCCAATCCAACAATTCTTCAACATCTAAATTTCCTTCATACATTGGGATTTCTATCTTTACTCTAGCTCCCGACTTGAAAACCTCTTTCAACAAGTGCTCTTCTACAACATCCTCTACTATAGATTTTTCAACTTCTAATTCTTTGTTCTCTGCATCACTGACATCTCCATCATCAGGTGCTATCCTTTGCGTTGTATCCATAACATCCATCCTTGCGCGAAGTTCTTGGATGTCCCTTTCCATAACCTGATTGGCTACATGTGGCTCTGCATGACTTCTAGATGGCATTGTGCTGAACTTTTATCCACACAACTATCACTGGGTGTATTTGATACCACTTGATGATATCAGGGTATCTCTTATTTCCTACAAAAATCAATTTGATGGCTTTGATACCACTTGATGGTATCATACTATCTCCTTTAACCTTCTCACCTTTTCCTGCTATCTTCAAGAAAAATCAAGCTCTAATACCACTTGATGTAGCCCCCCTTCCTTCCTGGGGATTCTGCGACCTCCCGATCAAGGATCTTCAAAACACTTAAGTCGAATCACCTTCTTGGGCCTTCAATAGACCGTAAAAAACTACACAAAGGTCCATTTAATGTTACCCTCAGGTTCAAATTACCTGCAACTCTGCTATCTAGTGCTTCTAGAAACACCAATTCATGAGTACTAGTTATCGTTATAGAATCCTTCTCCAATGTAACCACGGGCTACGACCGCGGTCCAGCTTCCATTGTAACTTTGTCTTCAACAATTTTACAATATTCTCCCTTGTCTCCTTTCAAAACCGTTTCTACCACAATACGTAGAACTCTGTCATATGTCCGCCTGGATTCGACGGTCCAGCGCTACTTCGGTGTTCGTGACTTCACGAAGATTTCACTTGCTCCACACGAATCCTACAAACTCTATCTCCCTAACACTCTAATCCACTGCCATGTATCCTCTTGGTAGCCAATGATCAGGATTCATTTCTCGACTTCAGCGACCTCGTTCTTACAACACTTCAACTACTATGAATCACAAAGTGTCGAAAGGATTTACGGCTATCCTCTGTGCAACTCTCCAAGATTGGACGGTCTTGAACGATTTTGATCCCTCCTGAGCTTGTTCTCTCATCGATCTTTTTCTCCTTAGAGCACTTACTTCACAACTTAGTCAAATTTGACCCTATGCACTCCTTGCAATAGGATTTCCTCCACAACTTGGCCTCTTGTGGGCGACTACACACACTTTGCGACAGTTCTTCACACTCCTATGAAAATACTCTTAGGCTACTCCCAGACTGCAAATGAGAGTAAGTTTCGTAACATAGAAATGTAAATGGATTAAAATAGTTTGAATAGGTGGATCAACAAGAGAAGAGTAAAAAGGGGGGCATCAGACTACTGCAAATACATTCCATTGGGAATGGAGTCACAACATCCTACAGATCAAAGGAAATCAAGTCACCTACCAGACAAAAGGATTATGCAAATATGGATAGAAGAATAGAAGGTAAACAAAGAGAAGAATAACCACATAACATAGATCTTTTCTGTAATATATATTGAAGAGTGCTTGAACAATAATCTTTGATTAACAAGCAATTACCAGAAATCCTTTACAACTCATGAATTCATTAACCAAAGGCAGGTTTTGATCTTCAAAATATGTAAATATTACTCAAGAAAGATGAAAATATAGAATGATAACAAAGAACACAAAGTCTAATAAGAAACTCTCATGAATCTCTAATGGAAGAAATGTTAATTACAGAAGGCCCTCAGGCTTACAATTGAGCAAATAAAATGTTCCTCGAGCTCTCTCCTCTCTTGGATCATGAATCCAACCTCCAATCCTCAAGAGATATCCTTACTTAAATAATAACATACAAATAACATTAGGAGGTCGAATCCCATCTCCTCCATTAGATTCTAAGCCTTGGAGATAGGTGGCAACAATCAAAGAGACAAAAATCCAACAAACTACTAATTTTCAAGAATTTGTTGGAAGCCATTAATAAATTGTTTCCACCTCATTCATGAGGCCTTTTATGGAGACAATTATTAGGTGCAGGTGTCCCTTGACATCTAAATGATCCTTGATAATCCATTCAAACCCTCCTTGACAGGTGGCAACCTCCTAACAAGGCGAATATCAAAATCGTGACCGCTACATGAAATTAGGTAGGGTCACTGTAAAACAGTTGGTAGTGCCACTTATATGTATAATATCTCTCAAGCCATACCAATTTTTGAAAAATAGAGAGAGGTTTTTGTTATTTGGAATGTTATGAACAAAACCCTCCTCCAGTTTTCAAAATTACCTTCTCAATTGTTCATAATCCAAGTTTACATTTAGTGACTATAAACTGGTAAAATAACTCTGCATAATTCGTTTTCTACCAGAATTTAGGTAACACCCACCTATGTGTCTGTGTGAAGTTCAGTAGCATAAGTCCATGGGTGATTTAGATTCTTGGAACCATGTGAGACTGTTTTCAATGCTTGTTCCTTATACTTGGCACCTTAACCAATCTTGTGCTAACATAGGCTCCATGGGGGATAGAGTCCTCCCTGTGAGGCTCTAAGAACTCTTGTAGATAAATAGCCTTATCCATGTTCAACTCTTCTCAGGAAACCTGCATGCCTGAGAATGCCTCTTCTCTTTATTTGAAATTTAAAACTAACTGTAAACAAAATGCTCGAGAACCGAACTTTATTCTTCCTACTCCTACCTAATCAACTGCCTCCTCTAGATTAAGTAAAATCGTGCTTCCAAGGAAGCTATACAAGTATCTGACTGATTGGTAAATCTCTTGATCTAAAAATGATGAATGTAGAAAACCATAGAATACAGATATTTAATATAAAATGGAAACATGACCAACCTTCCTTTGACATAAAAAATTTGGCATTCGAATTACTCAAAGACTCCATATAATCAACAAAAGGATCAATGAAACTGTAAATAAATACCTCTTCCTAATAATGGCTATCATTTTCTGCTACCTGGAAATCTGAACATGGTTTTTGGCTGATTTCATTGCTCATCATAGGTTGTTTTTTATTGTCTGTAGATCCAGTTTCAAGCATAGTGAATGCAAGCTTGCTGATTTGCAGAGATGGCTTCTCAACTATTGGTGATGAATGTAGGATTAAATTTTCTTGCAGTTCTTCAATATTTCCAACATACTGTTGTTCAATAGGATCTGAAATGCAAGGTATAGGAAGAATAGAATTTTCCACAAATTCTATCTTTTTTGCTTCCACACCTTCTGAAAATTTAGAGACAAGGGAAACACCCTGATCTTGATCTTCAACATTACTATCCCCAATCATTTCATGATCAATTTCATCTTGAACGAGACTATCACAAGTTTCAAAAATATCTTGAATATAAGGATTTTTAGTATTCTCTTTAAGAATTAACTCTTCCTTAATTTCTCTTTCATCAAAATCTTCACAAAGCTTATCACACGAAGAATACTCTATTCTCTGTTGAATATAAGACTTGAAATTTTCACAAAAATCTTCAAGAAGTATATTAGAAGAATAATACCTCTTGCAATACTTATCGAAAGCTGCATGAAATTCTTGCAAAGAAGATAGGCTAGCAATAGATAGTGATTGATACCATCTTTGAGCATCACCGTTTAATGAGTATATGAACATATTCATGAGAGAATATTCATGACAGATATTCAACCGATCTATGCACTGATGAAAATCTATGATATGTTGGGCAGGAATATCCCCTTCATCTCCATGGAATATAGGAAGAAAGTCTGGGCATTCTGAGAAAGAAGGCAGAGGATTAGGAAAACCAGAAATAGATGAAAAATCGAGAGGTGCAAACCTCTGAGCCAAGATAGCTTCCATTTCTATTGCTATCCCATATCAGTGAAGTCGCCAACATGTTCCTCTTTCATAGAGTGGAGTCTTTAGGTGAATGATGCAATCTCTGATATGTGACTAGCCCTTTGTTCACTATCAAAAGATGGCTTTGATCAATGTCGTTCTCCCAGGGAAGATTTCTCATTCATCTTCGTCCCCGACAACAATGCCATTTATGTTAAAACTCCAAGAGTCACTCCTAGACTGCAAATGAGAGTAATATTGGTAACATAGAAATGTAAATGGATTAAAATAGTTTGAATAGGTGGATCAACAAGAGAGGAGTAAAAAGGGGGGCATCCGACTACTGCAAATACATTCCATTGGGCATGGAGTCACAACATCCTACAGATCAAAGGAAATCAAGTCACCTACCAGAAAAAAGGCTTATGCAAAGATGGATATAATAATAGAAGGTAAACAAAGAGAAGAATAACCACATAACAGAGATATTTTCTGTAATATAGATTGAAGAGTGCTTGAACAATAATCTGTGATTAACAAGCAATTACCACAAATCCTTTGCAGCTCATGAATTCATTAACCAAAGGAAGCTTTTCATATTCAAAATAAGTAAATATTATTCAAGAAATATGAAAATATAGAATGATAACAAAGAACTCAAATTTTGACAAGAAACTCTCATGAATATCTAATGGCAGAAATGCTAATTACAATAGGCCCTTAGGCTTACAATTGAGCAAATAAATTGTTCCTCTATCTCTCTCCTCTCTTGGATCATGAATCCAACCTCCAATCCTCAATATATATCCTTGCTTAAATATAAAATATCATCCAAATAACATTAGTATGTCTAATCCCATCTCCTCCATTGGATTCTAAGCCTTGGAGATAGGTGGCAACAATCAAAGAAACAAAAATCCAACAAACTGCTAATTTTCAGGAATTTGTTGGAAGTCATTAATAAATTGTTTCCACCTCATGCATGAGGCTTTTGATGGAGCTAAATATTAGGTGAATGTGTCCCTTGACATCTAAGTTATCCTTGAGAATCCATTTGAATCCTCCTTGAGAGGTGGAAACCTCACAACAAGGCGAATATCAAAACCGTGACCGCTATAGGAAATTAGGAAGCGCCGCTGTAAAACAGTTGGTAGCTTCACTTATATGTATAATATCTCTCAAACCATACTAATTTTTTAAAAAATGAGAGAGTTTTTTGTTATTTGGAATGTTATGAACAAAAACCTCCTCCAGTTTTCAAAAATACCTTCTCAATTGTTCATAATCCAAGTTTTAATTTAGTGACTCAAAACTAGTAAAATAACTCTGCACAATTCATTTTCTGCCATAATTTAGGTAGCGCCCGCCTATGTGTCTGTGTGAAATTAGGTAGCGTAAATACATGGGTGATTTTGATGCTTGGAACCTTATGAGAGTGTTGTCAATTCTTTTTCTTGACACTTGGTACCTTAACCAATCGTGTGCTAACATATCCTCCAAACAAGTACGTTCCTCACCATGTTCCAACCTCAACAAGTGGTCAGGGCCCTTGTTCATTCTCCCTGGCTTAACCATGGTCTTAGAATCATATTCCTGAAATAACGGAAGCCATCTGCATATTATTCCCCCCAACACGGGCTTGTTGACTAATTATTTCAGCGCGGAGGGATTAGTAAACATTTTAAGGTGTCCTCCCAACAAGTAGTGGTGAAACATTTGCAGTGCATACACCATGGCTAACCCTTCTCTCTCAGTGGTGGTGTAATTAATATCAGTTGTTGATAGCTTCTTTCTAGAAAAGGCTAATGGGTGGTCAAAGCCTCCAGTTCTCGGTTGTGCTGGAACTGCTCCTAATGCGATAGAAGATGTATCAACATGCACATGAAATTCCTTGCTCCAATATGGGAAAAACAGAATAGGTGCAATAACCATTTTCTGTTTCAGTTTGTCGAAGCTCTGCTAGCATTCTTCTGTCCAATGAAACTGGCATTCTTTCTTCAAAATCTTCTCCATGGGTGCTGTGATTTGTGCATAGCCTTTAATGAACTTCATGTAGTATCCAGTATGTCCCAACGCAATGCACAACTATTTGATTGAAGTAGGAGGGGGCGAATCAACTATAATGGAAATCTTAGATGGATCTACCATCAATCCCTGCTTACACACAATATGGCCTAGAAACACTCCAAAGGGTGAAAATAATATGCACTTCTTCATGTTTGGGGAAATCTGAGATTGCCTGCACTTATCCAACATTAGTCTTAAGAATTCAATAGGATTTTTTAATAAACTAAAAACAACCCAATCATCAAAATATGCTTCTAGAAATGTATGTAAAAACTCTTTGAATGCTTCGACCACCACCCTAGAAAATATGGTTGGTGCATTCTTCAATCCAAATGACATCATTGTATACTGGTAGGATACCCATTCTGTGGAAAATGTGGTCTTGTGACGATCTTCCTTGGAAATCCTAATCTGATGGTATCCTAAAAATCCATCGGTGAAGGAGTATACCTCCTGTCCTCCCAAGTTATATAACACTTCGTCAGTAAATGGTGTAGGGAATGGGTCATGCAAACAATCATCATTCAACTTCTTGAGATATACACAGATCCTGATTTCTCTGGTCTTCTTATCTTGCACCACCATAGGGATAATCCACTCTGACTCTTCAACAGGTTCTATGATTCCTTCTTCCATCATTCTGTCTAGTTCAATCTTCACTTTCTCCTTATATTTAGGATTCAATCTGTAGGGTCTATGTTTGAATGGCCTTGCATCTGGCTTCAAGGGGATCTTCATCTCTCCCATGGGCCATTTAATGCCCTTCATATCAGTGAATTTGGTTGGAAACAAGTCCTGATATTCATGCAGTAACTCTGTGGTCTTGTCACTAGTGGAAACATCCCAATAATATCCAACGTTTACAGGCTTCGGTGTTTTCTCTATTCCAATATTGAATTTCCTAATTTTGATTGGTTGTCCAATGAAAGGTAGCTCAACTCCTGGTCCTTCTATGTTTTTTTTTCCTTCTTTTTTAGTGATGTTCACCTTGCTAGGATCATTGTCTTCATCAGCATTGATATTTTAAAAGCCTTGCAATTTATGAAGAGGCACAGTCCATTTGTCCTCTTATTTCTCCAAAGGGAGGCTATGTACCTCCTCAATTACTTTCTGTCTTACAATCTGTAACACTTGATCCACTGTAGGATATTGGCTTTCAAATAAAAAGGGAGTTACAAAGTTCTGAGTCAACTTCTATCTTCAAGCAACAAGGAGGTAACAAATTGCATTTCCTGTTCCAATCAATATCAGAAATCCAATACAACTTACATACATCACTAAAACCATATATATCATAAAAACATAGTACTATGCAATATCAAGAAGAATATCGTAATGAAGATGATTGATTGGATGATTTTCTCTAGCTAGCGTTCCTTCCGACCTCTCGCTTTCTAAATATAGAGACTTAATTGGTACCTCCCAGCCAACGCTAGGGGTACTCTTCTTTCCCCTTAGCCCCCTGAGCCACAAAGGGGCCATGCACACTCACAACCAAAAATATTCTAGCTTCTAGCTTGCCTCACAAGGTAGAGCCACCACTCTCTCTCAAGAATGGGTATCCCAACTCTCACAACTAAAACCAGTCAAAAATATTGCAGCATAACTTTACCGATAACCATTGTGATCCTTTTTCCCTCTAGAGCATTTTCTTCATAGTATTTTTCTCAATGACACATTCCCACTTGCACAATTAATTCACTTTTAATTAGATAAATTATAATTATTTCCCCCTTACACTTGTCACTCTTTCTCCCAAGTTTCACAAGTAAATTCCTCAATTTATTTTAATTAATGTCAATCTCCCTCACCCATCATAAAAGTGATCCTTAAATCACTCTTAGTTTTCTCTTTATTCCCCTTATTTCCAATTAATGACTGGCGCCTTACTAAATCTGAGTTAAGTTAAAATAGGAGTTTCCTCCTAGTTAAAATAACGATAGTTAGACTCTAGATTCATTTCTATGTGTGAACATATTCTTTCATGCTTTAATCCTTTCTTATATTAATTTCAATTTGGTATTTTTTTGCACATATGTGTATTAAATGAAATATTTAGGTTTATTTTACCTTTTCTTAATTCTCACTTGATTTACTTCATCCCCTTTTTATTTAATTTCTAATTTAGTTTTAGTATTCTTCCCCACTTAGACTTAGGCGTAATTTTTTAATACGCTTTGACTTTCATTCGGGGATTTACAATCAATAATCTCAATCCTTAATTAATTAATTAAATCTGCCAATGCTTCAATATTTTTACAAGGTTCAATTATTCACTCAACGTTTTATAGGCCACCTAGATTCATTGAATCAAGTGTTACTTTCACGACGTGCCCTTCAAGACACACTCTGTGCTCCAAAGGTGTCATTCGTCTTTGACTGGTTTTGGTAGGTGTCCAACCCCTGGAGTCAACACTCCATTCAGGCAACCTTGTGAGAGACTAAGGGATTCTAAGGAATAAGGACCCTACCTTATTGCGTTCCCCTTAGAAATATGCATGAGCGACTATCCCAGTCTTCCCTCACGACATCGTGGACCTCTTGAACTAGGTAATCGTAACCTACAATTTGAGTTGCAGCGAGAGTGCTAGTATGTTATGACAGGGACTCTGCCACACCTCTCCCTCAATATTTGGTCTGTGTGCATGACCCCTTTACTCCTTATGTGAGTCATATTAGAAGGCAATCGTAATCCTACATCCATCAACGAATCATTGTCAATGATACATATACAAAATCATACTAGAATTGATCATATGTCACATATGCATAAATTAAATACTCAAACCAATACAATCCATTCCCTTACTCAATACAGAGTCCAAGGAGGTCCATTGATGCTATCGACATCCACACTCTGTCAATGTCTTGCACACTTAGGGAAAACTCATCAATAGCATCTTTCAACACACATATATCAAATAACATTAAATCATAATCCATCAACATCATCATAAGAATACATAAGCAAAAAAATAACCATGTACTATAACTGGATCTCTTGCACACAATTGTCCTCAAAGAATACATTGATAACATCTGCTCACAAGAGCGGGATGTTACATACACCCCCTCTTATTTTAAACTTCATCCTGAAGTTGTACAGTATCTAAAATGTAGTAATAAAAGTATATGATAAGATCTATATGTCTAATCTATAAAATAAGTAAGGAAATTGTTGGCGCATATCATATGCGTCCTCCCAGGTAGTCGAGTGTGGACTATAATTGTCCCACTGGACCTTGACCTTATCGAGTGTTTGACACTGTAGCTATTGAATGCAATGGTTTAGAATGCAGATTCGCTCCACCGTGAGTGCACCCTCGTCCGACACCTGCAAGGAGCTCATGTCTCAAAACAATGTAGATTTTAACCTTGTACAATATTTACTACAAACAAATTCTCAGTAAAAGAACATGAAATATACAATGGAAAATACAAACATTACACGGAGATTTTCCCCTGGAAACCCAAACCAGGAAAACCAACATATTCTATATTCATTCATAGTGATACATTGTT
>SNQJ01S0024914.1:73931-91580 GCA_010110895.2 Picea sitchensis
CCTATCCATGAGCTCTTGCACAGACTTTCCATGCTTCTAAATATCTGTTTCATTTACGCAACTGGCATCTTCAATTGGGTGTCCTTTCCACTTTACCAGATACTCAAAATAATTCTTTCTCCTGGTCTTCTTACAAATCCTCTAATCCATGATCTTCTCCATCTATGAATTTTTTGCTACAGGAATCTGTTTCTCCCACTGGATCTCTTTTTGATCTTATTATATTCTTGTGTCATATTCCCTATAAGGATACATGTCTGAAATGTTGAATATGAACGATATACCCACATCTTCTAGCAGTTCTATCTCATAAGTATTTTCATCAAACTTTCTTAGGATCTTGCATGGTCCTATCTTCTTCAGTTTCAATTTGTTGTATGTTCCTATTGGGAACCTTTCCTTCCTAACATGTGCTAGAACTTGATCTCCTACTTCAAATTGAATTTTTCTCCTATGTTGATCAGCTCTGCATTTATACTCACTGTTGTTTTTCAACTTCTCTTTGGTCTGATTGTGAAGCTTCTGTATTTCTGTAGCGAAGCATTATGCTCCAATGCTTATGAATCCATTATGATCCATATATCTTAACTTTGATTTTTCCCTTGGATTCATCTCATATACTATTTGGAATGGGCTCTTTCTGATACTTCTGCTTGGTGAGTCATTATATGCAAACTCTGCTTGTGACATAATTTGTTCCCACTGACTATGATGTTTAGTGACCAAAATCCTCAACAAATTTTCCAAACTTTGATTCACCACCTTGGTCTGTCCATCTGTTTGAGGATGATATGTTGAACTAAAAGAAATTTGTGTCCCCATCTTCTTCCACAATGTTCTCCAAAAATGACCAACAAATGTAGTGTCTCTGTCTGAGACAATACTCTTGGGTAACCCATGAAGTCTCACAACTTCTTTGAAAAATAAATTTGCAATGTGCATTGCATCATTAGTCTTCTGACATGGGACAAAGTGTGCAATATTTTAAAATCTATCAACTACCACAAATATGGAATCACTTCCTCTCTATGTCCTTGGAAATCCCAACACAAAATCCATACTTATTACATCCCAAGGTCTATCTGGAATAGGAAATGGTTGATACAATCCAATATTTTGTCTCTTTCCTTTTGCATACTGGTAAATCTTATAATTTTTCAGAAAATTATTTACTTTTTCCTTCATACCAGGCCAATAGTATGAACTTTTCAACTGTGAAAATGTCTTGTCATGGCTAAAATGTCATGCTAGAACTCCGCTATGTTTTTCCATCAGTAGATTTTCTCTCATCGAGCATTTTGGTATGCACAACTGGAAACCTTTAAACAACAACCTATCCTGAATCAGATACTTTTTCCATTGGATTTTGTCTTTGAGAATAGTATTTTCACATGCTTCATATGATTCTTTAAAATCCAGGTCATCACAATACATCTCCTTAAGGTGTTCAAACCCTAATTTTTTCACTTGAAATTCCTGTAGAATCAGACATTTCCTGCTCAATGCATCAACAAATTTGTTAGAATTACTAGATATATGTTTAATGAAAAAAGTGAAATTTTGCATAAAATCTATCCACTTAGCATATCTTTTATTTAACTTCTCTTGTCTGGTTATGAATTGTAAAGCTTGATTACCGCTATACAAAAAAAACTCTTTTGGAACAAGGTAGTGTCTCCATTTCTTCAAGGCTTGAATTATCACACAAATTATTTGTCATATGTGGAGTAATTTCTTTTAGTATCATTCAGCTTCTCGCTAAAATATGCAACATGCCTATTATCTTGGCTCAAATTTGCTCCAATTACAACTCCACTTGCATCACATCTTACTTGAAATGTCTTCCCGAAATATGGCAAGACCAAAATTAGTTGTTCTGTTATCTTCTCCTTCAATATATTGAATCTTTTATCGGCTACTTCTATCCACTTAAAATAACTTTGTCTCTTCTTCACCATATCCATCATTTGTTCACCAATCCCACTGAAATTTCTAATGAACTTTCGATAGAAACTTGTTAATCCATGGAAGCTTCTCACCTCAAATATTCTCCTTGGAGACAATCATTCTTTGATTGCTCTCACCTTCTCTAGATCCATCTTCAATTCATTTGAAGAGATCACAAAACCCAAGTAAATGAGTTATGTCTTCATAAAAGGGGATTTTTTAAAGTTTATTAACACCTTCTCCCGCTGCAATCTCCTCATTACTAATGTCAGATGTCTCAAATGCTCTTCTTCAGTTTTACTGAAGACTAGTATATCATCTAGATATACAATCACAAATTTTCCAATGAAATCTTTTAATACCTCATTCATCAACCTCATAAAAGTACTTGGGGCATTTGTTAATCCAAATGGCATAACAAGCCACTCATACAACCCTTCGTTCTTGACGGTTGTTTTCCACTCATCACCTTCTCTCATTCTTATCTGATGATATGCATTATTCAGATCTATCTTTGAAAAATAATTTCCTCCACTTAAACAATCCATTAAGTCATCCATCCTTGGAAAATGAAGTATGTACCTGATGGTGATCATGTTAATGTCTCTTGAGTCTGTACACATTCTCCATTCTCCATCCTTATTCGGACTTAACACAGTGGGTATTATGCATGGACTCAAGATTTCTATGACTAAACCTTTGTCCATCAAATCCTAGACTTGTCTCTTTACCTCCTCATTCTCTTGAGGTGTCAACCTATATTTTTCTTTATTCGAAAGACTCACTCCTGGTATTAGATCAATGTGATGGTTGATACTCCTGATAGGTGGCAATGATCTTGGAAACTCATCCACTACTATGTCAACAAAATTCTCCAACAACTCCTAGATTTCTTCAGGAAAATCATCCATAGAAGTACTTATAAGGATAACCCTTGGTTTCTTCACCACAACAAATTGCATCTCCTGTTCCTTATTGACTTCAATCAAGAGTTCCTTCCCACTCATGAGAAGTACACTTGTGTTGGTTTCTTCCTTTACTTTATTTTCCTCAATTGGCAGCAACATGTGTGTCCTACCATTCTTATCCAATGTATAAGTATTTTTCCTCCCATCATGAATGGCATTCCTGTCATACTACCATTGTATATCCAACAAAACATTACATACATCCATGGGAATCACATCACACAAAATCTCATCTATATATCCTTCTATCTTAAATCCAACAAGGCATTGTTTTGTTACTGTTACCTAATGTCCTTTCTGCAACCATGAGACTCTATACGACGTCGGATGTGCAGTTGTATCCAGCTCCAATTTCTTCACCATCTCTGTGGATACTATGTTATCAGTGCTCCCACTGTCAATTATCACCTTGCATACTCTATCTTTAGTCTTGCAAGCAGTTTTGAACAAACTATTCCTTTGCACTAGTTTTTCAACCTCTCGCTCTTACTTCAAGAGAACCCTTTTCATCATAAAAGATCCTCCATATTATTCACATTCTTCTTCAACATTATACTTCTGCACTTATGAAATGTGAGCTTCACCTCCTCCTTCTTTCTTTCTCTCAAGGCATTCCCAAGACATGTGTCCTTTATTTCCATAGGAATAACACTTCACTTTACCTCCTCCGCCTCTTCCTCTTCCTCGAGTAAAAGCGTTTCTTACACCATACTGTATCCCTTGGGAACTTACTCCTCTTTCCGAGTGACTATGTGGCTTTTCATTCTCAACCTTTGGATTCTGTGCCTTATCATGGATAATTCCCTTTTCGCTATTTAGAATTATACCTCTGCTTCACTGACTCTATTTTCTGTCCAACTTCTCCTCTTCCTTCATCACGATATGATAAGCATCCTCCACTGTTCTCACTGACATCATGTTGATTTCATCCTGGATTTCATATCTTAGGCCATTTATATATCTGGAATCTTTTTCATCGTCTTTTTCTCTCTGTCCAACCCTGATTTTTAGTTTGTAAAACTCCTCTATGTACTCTTTCATTGTCATTCCCTTTTGTCTCATGTTTTGCAACTTCCTGAAAACATTTATGTGGTAATCCTTGGGTATGAATTTAGCCTTCATCTTGGCTACCATTCTATCACAACTCTTGATATTTTTCTTTCCTATTCATCTTCTATCAGCCTGCAGTTCATCCCACCACAACGTTGCATGTCCTTTTAATCTGGTGATTATGTGCTTCACCTTCTTCTCCTCATCGATATCTTCAAAGTCGAAATACTTATCCATGGACCTTATCCAATTCAACAATTCTTCAACATCTAAATTGCCTTCATACATTGGGATTTCTATCTTTACTCTAGCTCCCAACTTGAAAACCGCTTTCAACAAGTGCTCTTCTACAACATCCTCTACTATAGCTTCTTCAACTTCTAATTCTTTGTTCTCTCCATCACTGACGTCTCCAACATCAGGTGCTCTCCTTTGCGTTGTATCCATAACATCCATCCTTGCGCGAAGTTCTTGCATGTCCCTTTCCATAGCTTGATTTCCTACATGTGGCTCTACATGACTTCTAGATGGTATTGTGCTGAACGTTTATCCACACAACTATCACTGGGTGTATCTGATACCACTTGATGATATCAGGGTATCTCTTATTTTATGCAAAAATCAATTTGATGGCTTTGATACCACTTGATGGTATCATACTGACTCCTTTAACCTTCTCACCTTTTCATGCTATCTGCAAGAAAAATCAAGCTATGATACCACTTGATGCATCCCCTCTTCCCTCCTGGGGATTCTACAACCTCCCAGTCAAGGATCTTCAATACACTTAAGCCGAATCACCTTCTTGGGCCTTCAATAGACCCTGAACAACTACGCACAGGTCCCTTTGATGTTACCCGCCGGTTCAAATTACCTGCAACTCCTCTCTCTAGTGCTTATGGAAACACCAATTTGTGAGTACTAGTTCTCGTTATAGACTCCTTCTCGAATGTAACCATGGGCTGCGACAATGGTCCAACTTCCTTTGTAACTTCGTCTTTGACAATTTTACAATATTCTCCCTTGTCTCCTTTCGAAGTAGTTTCTACAACAATCCGCAGAACTCTGTCATGTGTCCACCTGGATACGACAGTCCATTACTATTTCGGTGTTTGTGACTTCACAAAGATCTCACTTGCTCCACATGAATCCTCTGAACTCTATCTCCCAAACACTCTAATCCACTGCCACATATCCTCCTTGTAGCCAATGGTCAAGATTCACTTCTCGACTTCAGTGACCCCGTTCTTACAACACTTCAACTACTCTGAATCATGAAGTGTCGAAAGGGTTTACGGCTATCCTCTGTGCAACTCTCCAAGATTGGACGGTCTGGAACGATTCTGATCCCTCCTGAGCTTGTTCTCTCATCGATCTTTTTCTCCTTAGAGAACTTACTTTGCAACTTAGTCGAATTTGACCCTATGCACACCTTGCAACAGGTTTTCCTCCACAATTTGGCCTCTTGTGGGTGACTACACACACTTTGCGACAGTTCTTCACACTCTTATGAAAATACTCTTGGGCTACTACTCCTGATATTGTGAGTCAAAATACTCTATCATGCACTCCTTGCGGACAATATTCACGCTCTACATACAAAGTTGTTGGTACAAGGGAAGACCCAGGGTTCAATTCTAATGGTGCACCAACAAGCCCTAACTACTGGCCCTTTCAGCAACACCTACGAAGTAGATGTAGTCTCACCTAAAGTAGTTATAGGGGGTTGCAAGACACAAATGTCTACAACCAGAGGAAATGTAAAGTGGATCCAATACAACAAGAACACAACATCTAGATATCAATTACCAGCTTAGACCTACTTCACACATTTATCTGTCAGATCTAACACAATAATGTATCAACCATATATCAAATGGCTAAGGAACAAAACATCAATCACACACAACAACCATATGTACATGGTTCAACCTCTCCCTAGGGATACATCCATAGAACTATTCTTTATAATATATTAAGTGAAAGCATACAGTCCTATCTGCACTCTTAGCTAGCAGATCTTCTCTCTTTCTCTCTTCTCTCTTTCTCCCTTCCCTGCACACCCAGCTACAAGGTTGATATTCACACCCAACTAAAGATCTTACAATACTGACTTCTCTCTCAATCACTCATCATCACGTATAATTTATGAACAACCCATCCCAGTTTCTCTTGACCTTTATTTATACATTACAATGACTCACTGACAACCTTAGGCCAAAACCTAGGTGTCAAAACACTAGATACCAAAACCCTAGGTGTCTAAAACCCTAGGTCAACTTGACCCACGTTTTAAGGACTTCGCCAACCTGTCTTTCCTTCTTTCCTGCAAGATGATTCAAAGCATCTATCGGTGGATTTTTCCACTTTCTGAGTTTTCCATGATTCGTCTTCCTTGCTGATCTCTCTTCCTCAATCTCCTTGTCCAACTAATTGCTTTCTCTTACTTCACTCTGTATTTTCTTCTCTTTTGCTCACTTCGACCCAGTATCAGTCACTGGTCTTCCATGGAGTTCAAATTTCATCTTTTCTTCCTTATTCTTCGCTTACTTCCAGAACCAAGGGCCAACAGGCCCCCAACACTCACCTGTGACTCGTCCCGAGGCACTCTAATCTGAACCTTCTATTTTTCTTCAGCTGCAGACCACACAACACAGTATGTACTTTTTGCTATGTTCCTCCCTAATGTGTGTAGGCTGTCTTTATTGTGTCTGGTACGCAGTTTCAACTACACCTGCTACCTATACCCTTTCTCCTTTTGTTTTTTACCAAGAGCTACGAGGCAGTGGGTTGTCATAGTACAATTTCAATCGGATTCCATTCACCAATCCTTCCTTCCATTCTCCATTCAAATTATTCAACTGTGCAGCTCCTCCTTTCGTAACATATACAACCTCATATGGTCCCAACCAATGGGTTCTAAACTTCCCTGGATGCTTCATGAATTTTTTTTCGTATACCAGTACCCGATCTCCTTGCTTAAATGTTTTTTTCTTGATATGCTTGTCATGGTAGGCCTTTTCTCTTTCATTCTTCACCTGTTGATGGAATCCTGTAATGAATCGGTCTTCCTCTAGTTCAACCAACTACACGAGCCTCTCTTGAACAATGCCAGTGTCATCCATATCTGTAAAGGCTGTGATTATTAAGATAGGGACCAATTATTCCATCGAGACAACTGCTTCTAAACCATAAACCAACTTAAAGGGGGTCTACATTGTTAGCTTCTTGCAAGTGGTTCTATAGGCCCATAGTATTGTTGGTACTCTTAAATCCCAGTCATCCCTGTTCACACTCCAAATTTTCATCAGCGTTGTTTCCAATATCTTATTGAATGCTTCAAATGTCTCATTCTCTTGTGGATGGTAGGGTGTGCTCTTCTAATGACGAACTGCAAATTCCCCAGTTAAGGATTCAATGGTTTTATTAATAAAGTGTGTGCCTTGATCACTCATATGGATCTTCGAGCATCCAAACCTAGTTATGATGTCATCAAATATGAAGTGCACAGCTGTAGTGGCACTACAGTCCTTAACTGCTCTTGCTTCTGCCCATCTGGTCAAGTACTCTGTCGCAGTGATGATGTATCTGGCTCCTGTGAACTTCCCTAGTGGGTTTATAGGTCCCATGAATTCAATAGCCGATTTCTCAAATGCTTTTAAGGTTAGTTGGGGTGATAATGGCATGTCATCTCTTCTGGACGATTTCCCAACTCTTTGGCTTACATAGTAGGCTCTATAGTAGTCTTTAGCATATCTTTGTAAAGTAGACCACTAGAGGCCAAATCTAATAACCTTTTGCATTGTTTCTTTTCCTGTGATGCCTTCATGAGATTCTGCTAAAATCAATGGTCTTTCTGCTTCTATAACAGATCTCCTCAACATCTCATCAGGTCCCATATTATATAGCTATCCATCTATGAGTGAAAAGTCTACGGTGCACACTACTAGTTGTTTCTTCTTGGTGATTGTATATTCACTAGGTGTTATTTTTGTTGACAGGAACTGGACTATCTCGACGAAGTGATCAACAATCTTTCTAATGACCAACAACTGTGCATCTGGCAGTGTATCATGCTAACACTACAAGAGTCACTCCCAGACTACAAATGAGAGTAAGTTTGGTAACATAGAAATGTAAATGGATTGAAATAGTTTGAATAGGTTGAATAGGTCGATCAACAAGAGAAGAGTAAAAAGGGGGGCATCAGACTGTTGCAAATACATCCCATTGGGAATGGAGTCACAACATCATACAGATCAAAGGAAACCAAGTCGCCTAACAGACAAAAGGATTATGCAAATATGGATAGAAGAATAGAAGGTAAACAAAGTGAAGAATAACCACATAACATAGATCTTTTCTGTAATATATATTGAAGAGTGCTTGAACAATAATCTTTGATTAACAAGAAATTACCACAAATCCTTTGCAACTCATGAATTCATTAACCAAAGGCAGGTTTTGATCTTCAAAATCTATAAATATTATTCAAGAAAGATGAAAATATAGAATGATAACAAAGAACACAAAGTCTGATAAGAAACTCTCATGAATCTCTAATGGAAGAAATGTTAATTGCAACAGGCCCTCAAGCTTACAATTGAGCAAATAAAATGTTCTTCGAGCTCTCTCCTCTCTTGGATCATGAATCCAACCTCCAATCCTCAAGATATCTCCTTACTTAAATAATAGCATACAAATAACATTAGGAGGTCAAATCCCATCTCCTCCATTGGATTCTAAGCCTTGGAGATAGGTGGCAACAATCAAAGAGATAAAAATCCAATAAACTGCTAATTTTCAGGAATTTGTTGGAAGTCATTAATAAATTGTTTCCACCTCATTCATGAGGCCTCTTCTCTTAATTTGAAATTGAAAACTAATTGTAAACAAAATGCTCGAGAACCAAACTTTATTCTTCCTACTCCTACCTAATCAACTTCCTCCTCTAGATTAGGTAAAATGGTGCTTCGAAAGAAGCTATACAAGTATCTGATTGATTGGTAAATCTCTTGATCTAAAAACGATGAATGTAGAAAACCATAGAATACTGTTATATAATTCAAAAGGGAAACATGACCAACCTTCCTTTGACATAAAAAATTTGGCATTCGAATTACTCAAAGACTCCAAATAATCAGCAAAAGGATCAATGAAACTGTAAATAAATACCTCTTCCTAATAATGGCTGTCATTTTCTGCTACTTGAAAATCTGAACATGGTTTTTGGCTGATTTCACTGCTCATCATAGGGTTTTTTTTATTGTCTGTAGATCCAGTTTCAAGTATAGTGAATGCAAGCTTGCTAATTTGTAGAGATGGCTTCTCAACTATTGGTAATGAATGTAGGATTAAATTTTCTTGCAGTTCTTCAATATTTCCAACATACTGTTGTTCAATAGGATTTGAAATGCAAGGTACGAGAAGAATAAATTTTTTCACAAATTCTATCTTTTCTTCTTCAACACCTTTTGAAAATTTAGAGACAAGGGAAACACCCTGATCTTGGTCTTCAACATTACTATCCCCAATCATTTCATGATCCATTTCATCTTGAACAAGACTATCACAAGTTTCAAAAATCTCTTGAATATAAGGATTTGTAGTATTCTCTTTAAGAATTAACTCTTCCTTAATTTATCTTTCATCAAAATCTTCACAAATATTATCACACGAAGAATACTCTATTGTCTGTTGAATGTAAGACTTGAACTTTTCACAACAATCGTCAAGAAGTATATCAGAAGAATAATACCACTCGCAATACTTATCGAAAGATGAATGAAATTCTTGCAAAGAAAATAGGCTGGCAATAGATAGTGATTGATACCATCTTCGAGAATCATCGTTTAATGAGTATACAAACATATTCATGAGAGAATATTAATGACATATATTCAACCAATCTATGCACTAATGAAATTCTATGAGATGTTGGGCAAAAATATCCCCTTCATCTCCACAGAATATAGGAAGAAAGTCTGGGCATTCTGAGAAAGAAGGCACGGGATTAGGAAAACCAGAAATAGCTAAAAAATCGAGAGGTGCAAACCTCCGTGCCAAGATAGCTTCCATTTCTATTGCTATACCATATCAGTGAAGTCACCAACAGGTTCCTCTTTCATGGAGCGGAGTCTCCAGGTGAATGATGCAATCTCTGATATGTAACCAACCCTTTGTTCACCATCAAAAGCTGGCTCTGATCAATGTCGTTCTCCCAAGGAAGTTTTCTCATTCATCTTTGTCCCCGACAACGACGCCATTTGTGTTAACACTCCAAGAGTCACTCCTAGATTGAAAATGAGAGTAATATTGGTAACATAGAAATGTAAATGGATTAAAATAGTTTGAATAGGTGGATCAGCAAGAGAAGAGTAAAAAGGGGGGCATCCGACTGCTACAAATTCATTCCATTGGGCATGGAGTCACAACATCCTACAGATCAAAGGAAATCAAGTCACCTGCTAGACAAAAGGCTTATACAATGATGGATATAAGAATAGAAGGTAAACAAAGAGAAGAATAACCACATAACATAGATATTTTCTGTAATATAGTTTGAAGAGTGCTTGAACAATAATCTGTGATTAACAAGCAATTACCACAAATCCTTTGCAACTCATGAATTCATTAACCAAAGGAAGCCTTTGATATTCAAAATCTATAAATATTATTCAAGAAAGATGAAAATATAGAATGATAACAAAGAACACAAATTCTGATATAAAACTCTCATGAATATCTAATGGCAGAAATGCTAATTACAATAGGCCCTCGGGCTTACAATTGAGAAAATAAATTGTTCCTCTAGCTCTCTCCTCTCTTGGATCATGAATCCAACCTCAAATCCTCAAGATATATCCTTTCTTAAATATAAAATATCATCCAAATAACATTAGGAGGTCTAATCCCATCTCCTCCATTGGATTCTAAGCCTTGGAGATAGGTGGCAACAATCAAAGAGACAAAAATCCAACAAACTGCTAATTTTCAGGAATTTGTTGGAAGTCATTAATAAATTGTTTCCACCTCATGCATGAGGCCTTTGATGGAGCTAAATATTAGGTGCATGTGTCCCTTGACATCTAAATGATCCTTGAGAATCCATTCGAATCCTCCTTGACAGGTGGAAACCTCACAACAAGGCGAATATCAAAACCGTGACCGCTATAGGAAATTAGGTAGCGCCATTGTAAAATAGTTGGTAGCTCCACTTATATGTATAATATCTCTCAAACCATACTAAATTTTGAAAATATGAGAGAGAATTTTTTTATTTGGAATGTTATGAACAAAAACCTCCTCCAGTTTTCAAAAATACCTTCTCAATTGTTCATAATCCAAGTTTAAATTTAGTGACTCAAAACTGGTAAAATAACTCTGCACAATTCGTTTTCTGCCATAAGTTAGGTAGCGAATTTAGGTATCACCCGCCTATGTGTCTGTGTGAAATTAGGTAGCATAAATACATGGGTTCTTTTGATGCTTGGAACCTTGTGAGAGTGTTTTCAATGTTTTTTCTTGACACTTGGCACCTTAACCAATCTTGTGCTAACATATCCTCCAATCTAGTACGTTCCTCGCAATGTTCCAACCTCGACAAGTGGTTAGGGCCCTTGTTCATTCTCCCTGGCTTAACCATGATCTCAAAATCATATTCCTGAAATAATAGAAGCCATCTGCATATTATTATCCCCAACACGGGCTTGTTGACTAAGTATTTCAGTGCGAAGGGATTAGTAAACATTTTAAAGTGTTCTCCCAACAAGTAGTGGTGAAACTTTTGCAGCGCATACACCATGGCTAACCCTTCTCTCTCAGTGGTGGTGTAATTAATATCAGTTGTTGATAGATTCCTTCTAGCAAAGGCTAACGGGTGGTCAATGCCTCCAGTTCTCGGTTGTGCTAGAACTGCTCCTAATGTGATAGAAGATGCATCAACATGCACATGAAATTCCTTGCTCCAATATGGGAAAGCCATAATAGGTGCAATAACCATTTTTTGTTTCAATGTGTCGAAGCTCTGTTGGCATTCTTTTGTCCAATGAAACTGACATTCTTTCTTCAAAAGATTCTCCATGGGTTTTGTGATTTGTGCATAGCCTTTAATGAACTTCATGTAGTATCCAGTATGTCCCAACGCAGTGCATAACTATTTGATTGAAGTAGGAGGGGGAAAATCAACTATAATGGAAATCTTAGATGGATCTACCATCAATCCTTGCTTACACACAATATGGCCTAGAAACACTCCAAAGGGTGAAAATAATATGCACTTCTTCATGTTCGTGGAAATCTGACATTGCCTGCACTTATCCAACATTAGTCTTAAGAATTCAATATGATTTTTTAATAAACTAAAAACAACCCAATCATCAAAATATGCTTCCAAAACTTTGTGTAAAAACTCCTTGAATGCTTCAACCACCACCTTAGAAAATATGGTTGGTGCATTCTTCAATCCAAATGACATCATTGTATACTAGTAGGATACCCATTTTGTGGCAAATGTGGTCTTGTGACGATCTTCCTTGGCAATTCTAATCTGATGGTATCCTGAAAATCCATTGGTGAAGGAGTATACCTCCTGTCCTCCCAAGTTATATAAAAATTCGTCAGTAAATGGTGTAGGGAATGGGTCATGCAAATAGTCATCATTCAACTTCCTGAGATATACATAGATCCCTATTTCTCTGGTCTTCTTATCTTTTACCACCATAGGGCTAATCCACTCTGACTCTTCAACAGGTTCTATGATTCCTGCTTCCATCATTATGTCTAGTTCAATCTTCACTTTCTCCTTATATTTAGGATTCAATCTGTAGGGTCTATGTTTGACTGGCCTTGCATCTGGCTTCAAGGGGATCTTCATCTCTCCCATGGGCCATTTAATGCCCTTCATATCATTGAATTTGGTTGGAAACAAGTCCTGATATTCATGCAGTAACTCTGTGATCTTGTCACTAGTGGCAACATCCCAATAATCTCCAACGTTTACAAGCTTCGGTGTTTTCTCTGTTCCAATATTGAATTTCCTAATTTTGATTGGTTGTCCAATGAAACATAACTCAACTCCTGGTCCTTCTATGCTTTTTTCCCTTCTTTTTCGGTGATGTTCACCTTCCTAGGATCATCGTCTTCATCAACATTGTTATTGTAAAAGCCTTGCAATTTATGAAGAGGCGCAGTCCATTCGTCCTCTTATTGCTCCAAAGGGAGGCTAGGTGCCTCCTCACTTACTTTTTGTCTTACAATCTGTAACACTTGATCCACTGTAGGATATTGGCTTTAAAATAAAAAAGGTAGTTACAAAGTTTTGAGTCATACCTTCCCAATATACAGTGATGAGGGGCAGTTTTGCTTCAAGATACCAATTGATAGGGGTTGTCTCCAGCGTGTTAATGAATTTGTGCACCCACTGCTCTTGAGGAATGTTTCTCTAGGCTTCCTCGCAACTTCACACATGGTCCTTCGGACAGATTCGACTTGTGTACCTAACTTCGCATCCTTCAACTTGTTCTGAAATTGGGTTGTCATCAAAGTGTGGCATTGTATCCAATTCGTGATGTTCCTTTTATGTGTTCCCCACCATCTTGTTGGGGTATCTTTCAAAGCCTCATCCAGTGCCAATAGTCTCTGTTGTACTGGTACAGTCTCTTCAAATTCTAGTAAGAAAGTTTCTAAGTGATACAAACCATCAAATGTGGGTAAATTACTTATTGTTGTGTCGATCCAATGGACTTCTTTGATCAATCTAGCACATCTCCTTGTAGAGACTTCATACATTTGGTTCTTCCAGTTCTCCAGTGCTTCTTATGAATTTGATGAACATGCATTGTCACTTCTCTAGCTTAGGTTTCCATATGTTGTAGGATTAATGTAATCCTATTGTCTTGCTGTCAATTTGTGTATATTCTCTAACTCATATGTGCAATCCTCTTCTCTGATGGGCTCTGTGTATCTGGGACCTTCATCAGGATCCAAAGGTGTGATGACCCTAAGGCCATCTCCTTCAAATGTCATTCTTCTTTTCTTGAAGTCAACAATAGTAGAATTATTGAAAGCCCAATCAATTCCCTACAATGCGAGGTAAGGACAACTCTCATCGACTATCTCAATCACCTCGAAGTCCACAAATTTTCTGACCCCATCGATTTCCACAGGGAAATGTTCCAGTATTCCAAATGGGCTCACAGCCTGTTGATTGGCCATCCTAAGCCTGATGGGGGAATATATCAACTTAGGTTTTCCCATCAGTGCCCAGGTCTACTTTGTCATGACATTCACCTTCGACCCTAAGTTGAGGACCACATAGTCTATATCATACTCTCCAATTTGAGCATTGAGGTGCAGTTCCTTATTTGTCCTTCTCTTTTTGGATAGTTTATGTACTGCTTTATTTAGTAGAGGATGTATCTTTCCTAGCTCATACTATTTGATCAAGTTTTGTAGCTCTTGTACAACGCTCTCATCCTTTGTAAAATTAATGCAAGTGCATAAAAATTCCATGAGCTTACTTACCTCTTTTCCTTCTCTGGGCGAAGTAGACTGATCAAATGCTAGAGGCATTACATATTCTCTTACTTCTGGTCGAGCATTTGATGAAGAAGCCTGATCCCTCCTGAATTCTTTTCTTGCTTCCTCAAATGTTTGTTTCTCTTTCTTTGGATCAAACTCTTGTGTCTTCTCTACAACTTTTCTGACTCTTGATTGTTCTGTAGTCTTCCCTGGAGTCATTCTGTCTTCTCTTGTAGCAATGCCTCCTCTAGTGATAACAACAACTCTGGCATCTTCTCCACAAGGTTTTGCTGTGATTAGCTGTACTGGTTGGTTTCCTCCTTGTCTTTCTTGAAGTTTGGCTAACAACGCATGAAAAATTCTATGACATGTTAAAATGAGTTGCAGTAGTTTCAAGTGGTACAAGGGTTCTGATAGTCCCTTGAAAAATGTCCTGGATGTGCGCAGTTATAACAAATGATTTGGCCTCGACCTCGACCCATACCTCATGCCCATTCTCTTACTTTGAATCCACCACGAGGGTTGAAGTTTCCTCTTCCTAGGGAATTATACTGCGTAGTGTTCCCTTCTTGTTTTACTTCACCTTGAATTTTGTATATGTCCCTTGACCTTTCATGCATGAGGTCATAGGCCCTATAATCCTTATCATCATGCCCTACTGACTTACAAAATGTGCAATACATATTCGTGGGTGTTTGAACATATTTTTTCATGTAATAGAATTCACCAGGGTGATGCATATTTCTACATACCTCGTACCAAGGTAGGGTAACTTGCTTCAAAGGGATCAGAGCTCCAGATGCCAAGTACTCATGGAATAGGGGACAATTCTCTTTGTCATGGCATTCCATTTTGCATCTAATGCACCATATATCTTCTCTCTTATCTTTTCCCTTTTATTTCTTCATATCTTTGACCTGTAGAGACAAGCTAGTTAACTGAATTAAAATTTGACTCATACCTGAGCTGGATTCTCCCATAGGGGCTAATTCAAGCTTCATGGAAATATCCAGTGCCTCAGCCTGCGAAGCGATCTTCTGTTGCATCAGTGGGACTCTAATGTGTGGTAAGAGGGCAACAATGAACCATTCCTTGTTCTTCTCATTTGGGATCTGGAAAGTCAGTCGGCCTGTTAAGGTTTTAAACCTCTAATCAAACTCCCAAATAGGTTCAACTACTCTTTGCTTGATTTATTTCAACTATGTTATTTATTTTGACTCTGATTTGGGTTTCTTGAATTCTGCAACCAACGCATTCTTGATCTCATTCAACGGTTTAGGTTGTGCAGTTCCTTGGACAAGCTTCATGTACTAGTTCAGTGCATGGTCTCTCAAGGTAGTACTAAATTGATATCATTTAACATCTTCATCAGTGACATTCTTAATACTCCATAGAGATTCACATAGAAACCAGTGTTGATCAGGATCTTCAGATTCATCTCCCCTAAAGGTGGGTAACCTCATCTCATTTTCCAAAGATCATCCTAGGTTTCTGGACTGAGTGTTCTCTAAACCACTTGTACCAATGCTCTGATAACCTAGATTATTTTGGTTGCTTAATGCTACTGAAACAACCGGAGGAGTAGTAGTACTTATTTCAACAGTCGGTGCAGTTCCTACTTTTTTTTGTCTCTTCTCAGTGAGGTTCTTCAGTCTTTTCTTCTCTTGGCCCAACAGACCCTGAATGTTCCTTGTTTAGTAGCTCTTCCTCTTCTCCACTATACAACCCTTCTTCCTATAGAAGAGGTTCGTGATCTTGCTCAAACAAGTTCTCCAAAGGAACTTCCCTGAAGGTCCTTCCACTGTGCGTATGTCCAACCTCCGTGTCAATGTCGCTATCTGAATTATTGAACATTGGATTTTCAATCTGAACCACTACTATGTCTTCAAGATGTTCTTCTCATTAAATAACATCTTGATCTTCAACTTCATAAATTGTAAAAAATTTCCTCTAGGTCCCTTAAAGAAATATCTTTCTTCTTGGCTATATGAATCTACTTTGTCAATAGAAAACTCGGTGATATACCCTTCGATGGTACTATCAAACTAGTGATCTACTGCTCTTGACATGGCGTTATCAACTCTCTTGACCTTCTTGATCAGTGTCGACGTCCAAACCACAGGTGGCATAGATCTGATCTCAAACTGGGTATCTGCTAACTTGGCTAACCACTCATATAGCTCCTTATGAATCCCTCCAAAGAAAATCTCATGTATAACGGTAAATATATACCTTCCCAACTAGTCCTCGGTACTAAGATTAGGGTTCTTTTTATGGGCTTCTGCGAAGTCCTTTTCTTGTTCTTCTATCCACTTATGAATCTACGTCTTTGATGGAAATCACCTTGACATTACCTCAAGAAGATCTCATTCTCGACAACAGAACCATTTGTTGGCACAGGGCAGACCCAGGGTTCAGATATAATGGTGCACCAACATGCCCTAACTACTATCCCTTTCGGAAACACTTGCGAAGAAGATGCAGTCTCACCCAAAGTAGCTATAGGGGGTTACAGGACACATATGTCTACAACCAAAGGAAATGTAAAGTGGATCCAATACAACAACAAAAAGACATCTAGATATCAATTACCATCTTAGACCTACTTCTCACATTTATCTATCAGATCTAACAAAATAATGTATCAACCATATATAAAAGGGATAAGGAACACAACATAAATCACACACAACAACAAGATTTACATGGTTCACCCTCTCCTTAGGGCTACTTCCACAGAACTGTGCTTTATAATATATTAAGTGAAATAATATAGTCCTATTGTGCTCTTAGCTAGCAGATCTTCTCTCTTTCTCCCTTCCCTATGCACCCATCTGCAAGGTTGATCTTCGCACCCAGCTGAAGATCTTACAATACCAACTTATCTCTCAATCTCTCATCACCACATCTAATATACGAACAACCCATCCCAGGTCCTCTTGACCTTTATTTATACATTACAATGACTAACCAACAACCTTAGGCCGAAACCTAGGTGTCAAAAACCTAGATACCAAAACCCTAGTGTTATCACTGAAATTTCGTCCGCACAGGGCGACAAGAACTCCGCATCATCAACACAGAAAAACAGTCATTCACGGCACAAGGATTAACTCCACAGCACAACAAAAGGGCCAAAACTATACAAAATTGGCTAAAAAAT
>SNQJ01S0024915.1:0-21009 GCA_010110895.2 Picea sitchensis
AAATAATAAATTTAATGGAGAAATTAGAAGTGGGTTAACCCTAAAATAAGGAAAGTGGGAAAAGTGACCTAGAAGATGTTTTTAAGGAAGCTACTTGGGGAGTATAAATAAGAGGCAAGGATCTCTAATTTTAGACACACTTGGGCATATTTAATACCTATAGGTGTCTGAGGTAACCAAAGGATATCTAAGCCTAATTTCTGAGGGAAGGTGAAGAAAAGAAGGCTAGAATTCAAAGAAGGATAAATTCTTTTGATGATGCTTTCTAAGGTATGTTATTTACAGGTCATCTCACCATTTTCGCAATAAAAAAAAATTCTAGAATGATTCAGTACGTGAAATTTATACTTCATTGAGGAAACATATCCAAGTATCTGTGGTAAACAATTTAGCTTGTGGGTCATTTTATTTTTGGAGTTACACTCCGTGGAAAATAGGGTTTGTGGCTAGTCCTAAAACTAGTCAAAAACAGGTGTTTCGTGTAAAAACGTCGTAACTTATTCATAACAGATCCAAAATCAGTAATAAAAAATGTGTTGGTTAGAGTAAATTTTGTAGTATTATGTGTAGTAGTTTTAGATCTATTCAAAAAATATTATGTGCGGGGCACGCTCTACAAGGTCTCTCTTTAGAATAATCATAATTCAGCAAGGTATGTCATTTTTTATATAACTACTTTTATGAGAAGTTACAAGTAGTGACTCCTTTAAGAATTGCATAAAACACACTGAAGAACATTGTGTATCAGTTTCATATATTTATTCATTACAGGTACAAAGTTATGATTATTTCAAGTTAGGGTTGTTGACTAATCCAAAACTAGTCATGTGAGACTAAAGAAAAGTTTGATGTAAATGCTAGTCTCTTGTTGTTTAAAGTTAAGGAAGGTTTGCAAGTATGTGATCATAAACACCGGGTCTATTACAAAATTATAAATCGTATTTGGGTGATGAAATTAATGAGGGTTGTTGGTTGAGGTACAAGTTGGGTACATGGTTGAGATAAGTAGGTGATGAGTTGGCACATACATGAGGTGTTTAGTTGATGATGTTGGTACATATTGATGAGTCATAGTTGATAAGTAGTTGACACATGATTGGTACATACTTGGTACATGGTTGGTTGCACTTTTTTATGGTATAGGTTGATTACAGATTGTTTGGTACAGATTGGTGCATGGTTGATGCACTTGTTTATTGGTATAGTTTTACACCGGTATATCTCATAGTGATAGTGTGAAAGTGGTTCCATCATTCTACTTCTACTTCAGGGCGGTTAGACGAGGCAAGGACAGGTGGTTGTAGCCAGCTTCTAGTTGTAGCCGAAAAACATAGGGGGTTGTAGCCTCCTTCTGGTTGTAGCCAGAGAATTGGGGTGTTGGAGCTTCCCTTGGGTTGTAGCCTGAGAAACTAGGGGGTTGGAGCCTCCTTCAAGTTGCAGCTGGAAAACAAAGGAAGTTGGTTCTTCCAATGAATGTAATTCCTCGAGACATATAAGAAAAAGCATTATGTGGTTTTCTCCCGATTTGGGTTTCCACATAAAACACCGGTGTACTGTGTATGTGTGTGATTGTTCATTTATTATTTATCATTATTGGATAATAATTCTACATTGATATAACACTTGGATTATTTGAAGAAAAAGGATTATAATTATGCTATTATTGATTCACCCCCCCTCTCAGTAATCCAACAAATATATCAAAACTCATACCATTATCCATCAAACAAACTTGGGTCCATTACCCAAACCTGGGTTCTCTGAATTCTCATGGCCATAACTCTCTAACCGTGAGGAGTTATGTGACATTCCACATGCCACCGTAAATGGCATGATAAGCACTATCCATCTAGGATAGTTTCAATGACAAATTCACTGACCTGCATCTCATTATTCCACAAATAAGCATGGGTTCTCTAACCATACCTCTAGGATAACTCAATCCGCAAAGTGTCTTCCTATGAGGGCTTTCTCCATAAGGGGACCACTTTGGATTTCATCCATTTCTACTTATTATCTTGACCATGACAAGAAAATAACAAGTCATCTTTACATCAACAATATTGGGTCCATTACCCAACCTTTTTGCTACGGGGATTTCTTCAAGGGTTGACATCAATGACAACGAACCTTAATCAATAGGTGGTATATCACAACACTACATACATAGCAGTAGCTTGAATGGTGGTTTTTTTTCTTCCTCAATTTGTTGGAACATCAAAAATTTATGGTTCTTCACACATATCTTGGGTTTACTCAGTTGAGAGGTTGACCTGCACCTATATACAGTTGGTAGGGAAATCGACCAACACACTACATCAATCATTCGAGTAGTCGACATGCATGTTGGTAAGACAGTCAACCAATAGTCGAAGATAGTCAGACAGTGGATCGACCACCTCAACAATTGACTATGAATTGGATGTGTAGGTGGTCGAGTTGAGTATCCTTGATGAGATGACTCAACAACGTGGATTTGGTGGAGTCAATGGTTTAGATCTTGAGGCTACAAATAGCAGACCCTTTGGGTCATTATAAAATACATATGGTGAAATAGATCATGCATATTAAGATGTGAAATATGCACTATGATGTTTTGATCATAGTGTGTTCTTCTTAAGTGTTGTAACAGTGCCTTTAGACACCACCTTATCTTCAAAAAAAAGTGTTCTTCTTTGATTATCTGCAGTGTTGTGTTTTTTGTTTCACTTCATGTTCCACCCCATTCCTGAACATGGCATCAGATTAGATGGTTTAAAACCTCAACCTGTTAACCACAAACCTTTTTGAGTCATATATGTTGAGTGATTAACTTTGGGTCGGTGGTTTGTTGATTGGAAATTATTGAAACAAACCAGTCTCTTTCTAGATATCGAATATGGCTTCAAAGATTTATCTCGTTGTTGTGAATGGATCAAATTATGTACTATGGGAACTAGACATGGAAACCATACTAAAGAGAAAAGGGTTGTGGGAGTATACAAAGGTTGTGATTCTGGTTCCAATAGATGACCGGGAAAATTTCATTATTGATGGAAAGAAGGATGAGGTTGTAGGGGTCATCATGACCTACATCTTCTGGGAGATCCAATTTCACCTCAGTGGAATCAACTTCCCTCTTCAATTTTGGAAGAATATGAAGTTTTTGTTCGAACGAGTCAATGAAAGCCACATCATGTAGTTGGAGAAAGAGATGATCTCTATCAATCCTCATTCCTTTGATAGAATGGAGGACTATTTTATGTGTGTCAAATAAATCCAGTTGAAATTGGGTGAATGTTGAAACAACCATCAGAAGGAAGATGGAAAATTCATCAAGTTGGTCCTGATGAACTTGAGAACACCATTCAACGTGTTCATGTCAAATTTCCACACCAACTGGAAAGAACACAAGGAAGATGGTAAAGATTACACCTTTGAAGCTTTCTGTGGATCTTTTATTATTGATCATCACATACTTCTTGAAGAAGAGAAGATTGGTGGTAAATACCAGGACTACTTTCTCAAAGGAAAGAGAAAGATGGATCCTAGGGATAGAGTATGGTTTGATTCCTCTACATAGAAACATGCATACCATGACAAGAAACTGCATAGACAGATAGATGCACCCTAGGATAGTCGAAAGAAGAAGACATGTTAGTATTGTCAAAAGACTGGACATGTCGAGAAAGTTTGCTATAAGAAGCGAGACAATTTAGAGGAGAAGGTTAAACGCCTTGAAGGATACATGTCCATTGTATGTTGACCCCCTGATAATTTCACTTTCCAAGTCAGAACTTCGCAGTCCTTTCTATCTCATTCTATGCATAATGAATGGGAAGTCAACTCTGGGTGCACTCGTCACATATGTAAGGATGTCTCCTTGTTAATGTGATTGGATGAAGCTAAGGAGAAGAAAATCTATGTTGCTAGTGATTTTTCTTTGGATGTTGTTGGTCAGGGTGATGTTACCTATCGACATGGGAATATTTTTTATGTCTATCATGTGTCAAATATCAGTGCCACTATGTTTTCTATTGCTCAGTTAACATAGATAGATAAGATTGTGGAATTTTAGCCAGATCGATTCTATGTTTGTAATTTGAAGAAAGTAAATTCGATTATCATCAACGAGATTCTCGACCCGATGAACAATTTGTACAAATTCCATGACACAACTTAACTTGACACTGAACTAACTACACTTGTTTCTCACATTGACTAGCGAAGTTGAATATGCTGTGAGTGAATCAAACATTTGAATTTCCAAAGTTTGTAGGCACTGGAAACTCAAAACATGGTTGTTGGTTTTCCAAAGGTGTTTCCCCGTAAAGCAATCTGTAAGGGTTGTGTTCTTGGTAAGAATCATTAGGGACCATTCGACTCTGTAAAAGTATGTAAATAACAGAACCTACTAGAGTTGGTTCATAGTAATATTTTATGCATCAATATACCTTCAATGGTAGGTGCAAGGTATATTTTGACCTTCATTGATGGTTTCTCTCGCTTTACATTGGTTTACTTTCTGAAGAATATGAAACTTGTATTTGAAAAGTTCAAGGAGTTTAGAGCCTTTATTGAAAATAAATGTGGTCGGCCCATCAAGTGCTTGATATCAGAAAATGGTGGTGAGTATGTCAATCGACCTTTTGAAGAATACCTGGCTCGATCTAGTATTGACTTGCAGTGGTTGGTTCCTCACACTTCTCAACAGAATGGAATTACAAAATGAAAGAATTGGAGATTAGTCGAAATGGATATATGTCTTTTGCAAGATAAGGATATTCCTCCTTGCTTTTGGGCTGAAGTGGTGTACTATGAAAATTATATGCTCAATCGCATCTCGACTCAAGTTGTTCCTTCCATGACTCCATTCGAAGGATGGTGTGGAAAGAAGCCTTCATTCGGCCACCTTTATGTGTTTAGATGTGTTTTCTAGGTGCACATTTCTGATGATTGCAGAAAGAAGTTGGATGCAAAGAGTCGTGCTTGCATCATGATGGGATACTCTAAAGATTCGAAATCCTATCGACTATTTGATCTTGACAAACGGAAAATCATTATCATATGAAATGTATGGTTTGATGAGAAGTCTTCTAGAGTTAAGCTGTTGAACGCCTCCTCGGGATTGTTGTAGGATGATCCATTTGACTTTGTATCTAACATTGGTTATCATATTCCATACTTCAATCCCTCAACTAGACCATAGAACATTGTTCCTATTTCGACTAGATTGTCGACCTTTGTTGACAAGTCTATTGTCCTATGTTTGGACTAGTCCGTCGAATGATGACCCTATGAATTCTGATCAACCCGCTAAATTAAACCACATTTTACATGTTTCTTTTCTACCCATATGGATTGCCAAGAAAATTGACACTATTGGAGTTTATGTTGGAGATGCCTCCTCCAGAAGACAAACTCGAAGTCAAAAGAAACATGCCAGTGTTTCCTTAATGAATCATGTACTTGAAAATTCTTATCCTGCCACCTACTCAGATGCTTAAGAACGCCAGTGTTTTCTTAATGAATCATGTACTTGAAACTTCTTATCCTGCCACCTACTCAGGTGCTTAAGGACAAATTGAATGGGAGTAGGATATGTAGACAGAAATTGATTCTTTGTCAAAGAATCACACTTGGGACTTAGTTCCCTGATTGCAAGGAAAGAAAATTGTGAAGTGTTTATGGGCCTACCAAACCAAATTTAACTCTGAAGATGTTGTTGAGCGACATAAAGAATGTCTAGTTGTAAAGGGATTTTCTCAACAAGAAGGAATCGACTACATTGAAACCTTTTCCCTTGTAGCAAATATGAACTATGTTTGAATGATTCTTTCCCTTGCTACTCATTTTAGATGGAAAATCCATCAAATGGATGTGAAGACTACATTTCTCCATGGAGACCTGTCTGAAGAAATTTTCATGGAATATCCACCTGGTTTTTTTACAGATTCTAACTTTGTTTGTCGACTCAAGAAGTCACTTTATGGTTTTAAGTAGGCTCCTCCAACGTGGTATGCTAAGATTGGTAGGTTCTTTATTCGACTTGGTTTCAAATGTTCTAATTATGATCACATCTTGTATGTACACCATATCAATGGAGAAACCTTGATTTCTTGCTATATATGTAGATGACTTACTCATTACTAGCAACAATAATTATTTGATCCTTAGATTGAAGAAAAAACTTGTTGACTCCTTTGACATGATATATCTTGGTACTCTGCATTATTTTTTGGGTCTTCAAGTTGTTATCACATGAAATGGTCAGGTGTATTTGTTGCCAACTCAACAGGAAAGTTTGCAACATACTTATGAGTACCTCATGCAATTATATTTCATAATTGAAACTAAGAAACGTGTCAAGGGGAATTTTGTGGTTTTCAGCGCCTTCATTTAATTAGATTTTCAAGGATTATGTTACATAATTTATAACATTCTCCTTGAAGTGCACTATTTGATTCTGAACTTGGCATTGCAAGCTGGCGCTATGAACTTTTAAAGTCCCTTTGCTACCAACTCTCAAGAACGTTACTATGGCACTCTAAAATTTTCCCACTAGTAAAAATGGTTATCTTAATATCACCTTATCATTTCTTCTACAAACAAGCTTGTTATCCCACTGATATCATAGCATTGCAAACTACCTAATTTAAATCTTCATCACCACTATGCGCTGCGAACTATGCGATGTGAATCCTCTATTTCTAGACTGTCAAAGCCTTCATCTTTTGTAATCAATATAAGACCTGGTCTTAATCAGTAACATGAGCTTCCTATAAAACATAAATACTATGGTTAATCCTTTATAGAACCAAGCTAGTTTGCATACCTTGTTGGCACTGCAAACTGATATTGTGCTGCTAAAACCATGTTTTCACATAATTGTTTTACCTGTCTGCATTTTTACTAAAACCTCAGTGACTTTCCCTCTTATATTTCCATTTGAAGTTTTCTCCTTCTCATACCATTGTTGTGTATAAGTGTTTAGGTAAGTTGAACTCCATGTAAAGCGAGCTCTGTCATCAAACCCAAATTTTCTTGTTTACCTTGTTTTCAAATACAATTTGTCAAAGGAATTTACAGAATATATCCTTCAAAGAAGTGAGTATAGATAGTCAGAAAAATATGAAGACTCGCAAGGGAGGGGAGATTGTGAGGATTGAACCTTATGAAATTCATTTACAACATTTTGGTGATGGTTATGAGTTTTGAACTATAACTAGCAGTTTTGTTGTTTTTCCTCCAATTATATATCAAGATAGTGAAGTCTTGTTGCATGTCTGGATTCCTGGTATAACTTTTGAGATGTTGAAGCTTTGGAAAAAATGAAATAGGCTCCTACAGGAAACTTCGCAGTTCCTAGACTCACTGGCACTGTGAACTGGTAATTTGGGACAATTTGTAGCAATTAGCACACAACAGAGTCATGTTTTGATCGTAACTTTTGAATGCAAATCTGAGTTCTTTTGAAATATTGTGTGGAGAAGAACCATATTACCATTGAATTTTTGAAAAAAAATCAGCCCGACCCAGTGCGTATTTTGGGAGAAAAGTCAAAATCATCACCTACAAGAAAGTTCACAGCGCATGTTGTCAAAGGCGTTGTGAACTCTAATAGTCTGACATATCCGAGCTATGGGAAGGTTTCCATCTATCAAGGAAGATTTGAATGGTTTCCTAGGAGTTAGTTGGACCTGAGGGACATGTGTTCTATCTGCAGATCAAACAGCATGACCTATTTCAAAAGGCATTTATCACAATAGACAAGATCCCAAAAAATAGGAATTCATTATGTTTTTGTTGGAATCTTTTGTAACAAACTTCTAAATGGAGGAGGATCATATGTAGCTCCTTGGTTTTGACCTCCTTAGGTTAGAGAGAGATCATTCACTATATATGAAGTGTATCTTGATAAGGAATGGGTTGGAGTGATAGGGAAAAGGCTGTTAGTATTTTGTAAACTCTCAAACTCTGTATATCTAAATGGAGGATTCTTGTGTAGTCAAATATCAGTTTGTGCTCCTTTCTTTGTCTATTTTATTTGTCTTCTTTCTCTAATGGAATACTGATTGATAAAGGATTTATCAACAACTTTGTTAGCAGAGTTATGCAATGGATGATTTACTGTGTATTTTGTGAAGCATCTCTTCTTGGAGCAAATCTTTATTTCTTGATTAGAAGGATCCTAATTAATGAAATGTCAACCATATGAATGTGTCAATCAAGCCTGATGTGAAATTTTTTGTTCATCTTGATGTTTTTATGCATTTTCTTCTATTCATATTTCAAAATATGTGTTGGTTGGAGATTATGATAGAACTTTTTTTCTGGAATATAGTCTTTGAAATTTTGTGCATTAGATCAGGATTTGAACCTTATCAGTTTGATCCATTTTTTAATATAAGCACTCATCCAAATCTAAAGATTCAAATGGGTACTAGGCTTGTGTTTCCAATAGTATAACGAAAACTCTTAGTGCTAAATGTTTTTGTGTCATTTCCGGGGAGCAAAGACACGAAGAAAATATTCCCTCAGAGAACAATATAGAATAGATCTAGCTCTTGATGGTAGACAAGAGCAGGGAACTAACTTGACTAAAATTTTCTACCTGGAAACTCCACTCCATGAAGAAAGAACTTGTTGGTGACTTCACTGATATGGGACAACAGTAGCAATGGAATCTATCTTGGCTAGGAGGTTCACACCTCTTAATTTTTCAATTGTTCTTGGCTTTCCTAATCCTGTGCTTTCTTTCTTAGAATGCGCAAATTGTCTTCCTATTCTTAGTGGAAAGGAGGAATATAATCTTGCACATCATCTCATCAAGTTTCATCAGTGCATATATCAACTGGATGTATATCATGAAGATGATCTCATGAATATGTTTGTATACTCATTAGTTGGTGATGCTAGAAATTGGTACTAGTCGCTTTCTGTTGCCAGTATATTTTCTTTGAAGGAATTCCATGCAGCATTCAAAAAGTATTATAAAAGGTATTATTCTACTCACACACTTCTTGAAGATTGTTGTGAAAGGTTTAAGTATTATGTTCAACATACAGTAGAGTGTTCCTCGTGTGAAGAGCTATGTGAAGATCTTGTTGAAACAGAAATTAAAGAAGATTTAATTCTTGAAGAAAATACTTCAAATCCTTCTATTCAAGAGGATCTTGAAACATGTGATAGTCCCATGCAAAATGAATTTTATCATGAAGTGATTGGAGATATTTTTCAAGATAAAGAGGTTTTTCATGACAGAGTTTTTAGAACTCCTCCTTTTTTCGATGATTATGGAGATAGTGATGTTGAAGACCAAGAATAGGTTTACAGGTTGCTTTCCTTTTCTCTAAAGTTTATGAATGTAATGAGATAGCATATGACAATCTTAAATCACATTCTTCGGAAGATGTTGAAGAAGAGAAGAAAGAATTTGTGGCAAATCCTATTCTTCTTGTATCTTTCATTTCAAATTCTAGTAAACAACAGTAAGAGAGGAATATTTTAGAATTGCAGGAGCAATTGATCCTATCTTCACCAACAATGGTTGAGCAGCCATCTTTGGGGATCATCAAGACTTTTTTCACCATGTTTGAACTTAGATCTCCATAATATATCAAATAATATTTGATCAGCAATGACATCATCTTGCAACTCATTTCTTTCGAAAAGAAAAAAGAGGTATTCCCTTATGATTTTGATGACCCCGTAGCAAGTTATATGGAGTTGTGTTGGAATCATCATTCTTATATTTATGACTTCATAAGGGCGGATTTCCATAGTTGTAAGAATGGGCAGTTAGTTCATATATGTTTCTATTCTCTAGACTTTTCATCCATATATATGCTTAAATATGGAAGTAGATTTCATTTTGTGATTCATTTACTTGAATGGATATATTGGATTTTCCATATCACTTGAGCAGGAAACAAAATTGGCTAGAAATAGGAATGTATATAAATAAGATTTCCATGAAAGCATTTGGTTTTTAGTTTGAAAGAAACCTTCAGTTTGCATTTGGATTGCAATGTGAGATTTATTTTCAGCAGTGTGTTTTCAGAATTTGAATAAATTGCAGAAGTTTGGAAGGTGGTGAATGACTCCATAGCCCAATGGAGACACTGGTGGCTTCAAGATTTTTTTCAGTTTTCAGTTTGGATAAAGTTGTAGGGATGTTCTTAGTATCAAGCATAGGCTTGCATGTTCTTGGAAGCTCACAAGGAGCATGCCATCCCCTATGGAGCCAATGTTAGCACATGAAATGGTCAGGTGTATTTTCTTCCAACTCAACAGGAAATTTTGCAGCGTACTTATGACTACCTCTTGCACTTATCTTTCATAATTGAAACTAAAAAAGGTGCCAAGGGGAATTATATGCTTTTCAACGCCTTCATTTAATTAGATTTTCAAGGATTATGTCACGGAATTTATAACAGTCTCCTTGAAGTGTGTTATTTGATTCTAAACTTGGCGCTGCAAACTTTTAAAGTCCTTTTTATACCAACTCTCAAGGACATTACTATGGCACTCTAAAATATGCCCACTAATCAAAATTGTTATCTTAATCTCACCTTATCAGTTCTTCTGCAAACAAGATTTTTATCACGTTGATATCACAGAGCTGCAAACTACCTGATTTAAATTTGCATCACCATTGTGCGTTGCGAACTAGGTGTTGTGAATCCTCTATTTCCAGACTGTCAAAAACATCATATTTTGTAATCAATCTGAAACCCAGTATTTATCAGTAGCATGATCTTCCTATAAAACATAAATTCTATGGTTAATCCTTTATAGAATCAAGCTCATTTGCATACCTTGTTGGCGATGTGAACTGATATTGTGCTACTAAAACCCTGTTTTCACATAATTGTTTTACCTTTCTGCATTTTTACTAAAAATTCGGTGACTCACCCTCTTATCTTTCCCTTTGAAGTTTTATCCTTCTCATACCACTGATGTGTATAAGTGTTTAGGGAAGGTGAACTCCATGTAAAGCGAGCTATGTCATCAAACCCAAATTTTGATGTTTACCTTGTTTTCAAATACCAATTGTCAAAGGAATTTATAGAAGATATCCTTCAAAGCAGTGAGTATAGACAGTCAGAAAAATAAGAATACTCACAAGGGAGGGGATATTGTGAGGAATGAACCTTATGATATGCATTTACAACTATAACTAGCAGTTTTTGTGTTTTTCCTAATGGCTACGAGTTTTGAACTATAACTAGCAGTTTTTGTGTTTTTCCTCCAATTATATATCAATATAATGAAGTTTTGTTGCATGTTTCGACTCTTGGTATAAGTTTTTAGATGTTGAAGCTTTGGAAAAAGTGAAACAGGATCCTACAGGAAATTCCGTAGTGCCTGGACTCACTAGCGATGTGAACTAGTAATTTGGGATAGTTTGTAGCAATTAGCACATAGCAGAGTCATGTTTTGATTGTAACTTTAGAATTCAAATCTGGGTTCTTCCGAAATTTGGTTTGGTGAAGCACCATATTACCATTGAATTTCTGACAAAACATTAGCCTGACCCAGTTCATATTTTGGGAGAAAAGTCAAAATCATCACCTACAGGAAAGTTTACAGTGCATGTTGTCAAAGGTGTTGTGAGCTCTAACAGTCTAACAAATATGAGCTATGGGAAGGTTGCGAGCTATCAAGGAAGGTTCAAATGGTTTCCTAGGATTTAGTTGGACATGAGGGACATGTGTTCCATCTCTAGATCAAGCATCATGACCTGTTTCAAAAGGCATTTATCACAATAGACAAGATCCCAAAAAGTAGGAATTTGTTATGTTTTTGTTGGAATCTTTTGTAACAGGTTCTTAAATGGGGGAGGATCTTATGTAGCTCATTAGTTTCGACCTCCTTAGGGTAGATAGATATCATTCACTATATATGAAGTGGATTTTGATAATGAAGGGGTTGGAGTGATAGGAAAAAGGTTGTTACTATTTTATAAACTCCCAGACTCTGTATATCTGGATGGAGGATTCTTGTGTAGTCAAACATCAACTTGTGCTCCTTTCTTTGTCCATTTCATTTTTCTTCTTTCTCTAATGGAATATTGATTGATAAAGGATTTATCAACGGCTTTGTTAGGATATTTATGCAGTGGATGATTTACTGTGTATTTTGTGAAGCATTTCTTCTTGGAGAAAATATTTATTTACTGATTAGAAGGATCCTAATTAATGAAATTTCAACCATATGAATGTGTCAATCAAGCATGATGTGAAATTGATTGTTCATATTGATGTTTTTCTGCATTTTCTTCTATCCATATTTCAAAATATGTGTTGGTTGGAGATTATGATAGCCCTTTTTGTTGGGATATAGTATTTCAAATTTCGTGCATTAGATCAAGCTTTGAACCTTATCATTTTGATCTATTTTTTAATATAAGTGCTCATCCAACTCTAAAGATTCAAATGGGTACTAGGCTTGTCTTTCCAGCAGTTTAACGACAACTCTTAGTGCTAACACAAGTATTACCACTATATGATGGTTTTTTAATTTATGAATCTAAATATGTGATGGATCTATTGACACATTTTAAGATGGTTGATTGCAAGCCTTGTGCTACTCCCTTTCAGTCTAGAGTAAATCTTACCAAAACTTGTCAAACACCCGTAGTTTATGCTACACTTTATCAACAACTGGACGGTAGTCTTATTTATCTTACTCATAATCGACTTGACATTTCCTTTGTTGTTAGTGTGGTTTATTGATTTATGCATGCCCCTAAAGAAATCCACTGGAAAGCAATCAAACTAATTGTCCATTATCTCCATGGCACAACTCATTTTGGTATCAAGTATTGTTGAAGTTCATATTCGTTGGTCATATTCATCGAATTTGAGTGGGATGGAGACAATGATGATCATAAGTCCACTTAGGGCTATGTGTTTCACTTTAGCACTGGACCGTTGGTGTGGTCATGCAAGAAACAAAATATAGTCTCTTTGTCGACTACGAAAGAATAATGTTGTGGCATTATTCAATCAAGTATTGAAGAAGTATGGATTTTCCAATGTTTGGGAGAACTTGGCCTTCATGTTCATACCTCGACTACACTCTATTGTGATAACCAAAGTGTTATATAGGTTGTTGACATTCTTATTTCCCATAGCAAGATGAAGCATGTTGAGATCCATGCTCACTATTTGAGATAGGTGGTTCATGACAATGTTGTTTCTCTTGAATATTGCAGAATAGATGATTAGGTTGCTCATATCTTCACCAAACCTTTAGATAAAGCCATATCTATCAATCTCTACATGAATCTTGGGCTTCAAGAACCTGCAATTATGGGGGGGTTTCATAATGACGTAATTTCACCTCTTAAATATCCATAGACGTGTGTTGATTGGGGGGTGTTAGAACATCAAGCATTGATGGTTTATCACACATCTCTTGGGTTGGTTTAGTCGAGAGGTTTACCTACACCTAGATACACTCGATCGTTCGATCAACTAGCACACTACATTAGTTGGTCGAGTAGTCGATCTACATGGCGATTGTACAGTTGACCAACAATCGAAGATAGTCGGTTTGTGGATATAAAAACCTATAAATCACCTACAAGTTGGATGTGTAGGTGGTTGGGTCGAGTGCCCTTTGCGAGTTGAATCAACAGCGTGGATTTGGCAGAGTCAACTCTAACAGTCGACGGTTACATGTGGACAATATCTTTTGTATTCTATGGAATTTGGTTAGATCTTGAGGCTATAAATAGCATACCCCTTGGGTCATTATCAAATACAGATTGTGCAATAGATCATGCAGATCAAGATGTGAAATATGCATTGTGATTTTCTAATCACAGTGTGCTCTTCTTAAGTGTTGTAACAGTGTCTTTAGAAACCACCTTATCTTCAAAAAAAAATGTTCCTCTTTGATTATCTGCAGTGTTGTGTTTTTTGTTTCATGGCATGCTCCACCCCATTCCCCATCACAATTTAGTGCATTAGCCTAAAATCTTGAGAGAAGAGATGGGTTATAGTGAGGATGTATGCTTCTGTAATTAATTAGTTTCAATTTTGTTTCATGGAGAAATAGCACAACATAGTTTCATATAAATTCATGTATTACCCCTTCCTATAATATGCTTGGTGCATTGAGTGTGATGCACTTTGACTGTATCAAATTGTATAAGATATCATATTATTATTTATAATACTACTAGAGTGGACACATCAGATATGATCAACATGAATAATTCCATAACAAACATCCAAAGTCCACTCTTGTAGAAATGTGAAAAAGGTGGAGCAGAGAAGAGCCATGTTGTGGGATGGGTATTCCCATGAGTGAAAGAAGGGATAGAGGGAGGGGTCAAAACTTTGGAGATTGAATCTTTGCTTCAAATTTTCCTCTAAAACTTCCCCTGCTCTGGATTATTTTTTCCATACTTTATAGAAAGTGTGTATAATTCCTCGATGTAGTCCTTCATAGTTATCTTCACTTTCTTCAAAATATGCAATCTTCTCAACAAATTAAAAGAATAATATATAGGTTGAAATTTCCTTTTCAACTTTGCTACCATTACCTTGTAGGTTTTGATCATCTCTTTTCCTTCATATTCCCTTTCCAATTGCAACTTATCCCACCATAATGAAGCATGGATTTGCATCCTTGTACAAGCAAACCTAACCCTCATAGGATATTTAATTTGTTCAAATTCAAAATACTTTCTCATTTATTCTATCCAATCTATCATTTCCTCCAGATTTAAACTTCCAAAATAAATAAGATTTTCAATTTCAGGTTTACCTCCAATACCTCGAAATGCTTAGACCATTCTCTCTTCAACTATCACTTACTTTTCTAATTATTCTCTAGCAATAATAACCTCTACTTCATCATCATTGTCATGTATTTGGATAGTACCTCGTGTTTGTGATGCTTCCATGACATCCATTTGGGTCATTATTATTTGCATCTTCATTGCAATGTCATTAGCATTACCTTCTTCTTGTCTTTTAGGCCTTCCACGACCTCTTCCTCTTTATGACATCTTTGAAACTCTCATTTGGATCATTGGAATAGCTATATGTCTATTAACTTTCATCTTCCACAGCATCCATGAGATATTATTCTATCTTGTACAATTCTACCTAGCATTTCCCTATACTGGAATTGTCTTTCAATCAAGAGTCTTAGTAGTAGGATCACCTCACTCTCATACTGGTTGAAGAAATGTAGGGATGTGATCAGAGTCACACAATGGAAGCTCTAATGCCACTTGATGTATCATAGGGATGCAGTCAGAGTCACACAAGGAAGGATTTGATACCACTTGATGTATACTTTGAAGCCTATAAATCATAATCACATAGTGAAATTACTCACAACAAACCACAAAACTATAAATGCATTAAAATAATAAAAAACATTCCACACACGGTCTATTCTCAACTTAAAACACAACTAAGAATTTCAACAATAGTCCCTACCACTTTGTTGAATCAATGTCCAATTCTGTCAGGCCTTACTACATTCATAAAGCCTATGTAGAAGTCTCTAGATCACACAACATCGCCAACAACTACATAATACCTAACAATTGAGATACAAAGGCCCCTATTGTATAAATCTCCCAAGTATTTAAACTATGGGGCCATGATTATTCAGTTCCCAAGTATTTCATAATCTTGGGTAACTAAAACATTTTTACAATTAATAAAAAGTTAATAATTGACACTTTAGCTTTGAAATACAATCCAAGTTTCAAATTTTGAATATTCAAAGTCAAATTGGAAAAATAAAGACATGGAAGAAATTTTGTCATTTATGTTGCGCTCTATAATTGAATTATTTAGACCCCTTAAACTCAATATGTTTTATGAAATTTGGATATTAAATACAAAGAGATGTTCTCTACACATTGTAAAAATTTCAGACTCTAAATCCCAATGTTGGCTATGTAAAAGTCAAAATACTTAACCCTTATTTATAGAAAAATATGTGTGTGGTCTCTAAACAAGGTGTGGCTTGGGTGAAACACTTAAACTCAACCACTTTTTACGAATTTTTTTGAGAATATACTAATGCATCCTCTACACCATATCCAAATTACATACCTTAATTCTAGATTATGAGAGTGAACCAATCATAATACTAGGCCTCTATCAGTGTAGAAACAAAACATGGAAAGTATTCCACTTTAGTTTTGGACACCTGAGAAGTGTCAAATTTTACTAAAAATTGGTGAGAATGTACAAATATGTATTCTTTAAATAATATCCATATTTCAGACCTTGATTTCAAAATATGAGCATGAACTGATGAAAATACTAGACCATTGTCCACATAAGAATTTATCTATGCACTGGTTTTGGACTTGGGTGCAGGGTATAAACTCCATACATGATTATAAAATTGGGTGTGAATGTAGAATATGATATCCTCTACAACATATCCAAAATTTAGCATCTAATTCCAATACATTAATGTGCGTTGATGGAAATTCCAAACCACTGTCACTACAAAGTAACTAAAAGATTGGAAATAAAACACAAAACTGAAAGCAAATGATTATGGGTATGCAGAATTACCAAATCCTCAGGGATACTCTTGCATCACCAACAAAATACCTATCAATGGAAAATATTAAAAAAATGGATTCCATATAATAGACACATTGTGAATGTTTTTTATTAAGATTACTAATCCAGTCTTTAACTGAATCCGGCTCAACACACATTTGAGTTGCAACTTGTCTCCACAACCCATTTCTTTATATTATCCACCACACACATTGTTATACTAAATGCTTCCCAAACATGTGGATAATATTAAACCCCTCGCCATATAGGTCCTTTGTATTGGAAATTTTGTACCACTTGACTAAGGGTATGCCCTCCCATTCACAATGCCCAGACTAAAGAAACTTAAAATTGATCCTCCTAATGATTTCTAAAACCCCTTTTGGGATGAAATTCAAAGAGATCTAGTAGAAATGGAGAGCCTCTAATACTAAGTTAACTAGAGTGATCCTTCCCCCATTTTATAGCTACCTATTGCACCATAAATTCACTCTCTTTTCCACCTTTTCATTTAACCATTCCTTGTATTTAACACCATTAGGATTAATATGAAAACCCAAGCACTTAACTCCTTCCTACAAATTAATCTATTGATAGGGAAAAATATAGAGAATGAATCTAATATTGTCTTCATCAAACCCATTGAAACGTATAGAAGACTTGCCCTTCCCGTGGACTAAGCTTCTCCTTTCCCATCTCAACACCTTCAATCTCACTACTTCAAGCCATATCCTCCTTGTGTCTAGTTCCTTTATATATGAGAAACTTTCATTTAGGTCTATTATTAGCAATTAAGTTTTGTAACGACTTTTCCCTCTTGTCAAGGCTTACTATATGATGGAGTGTGCACTAGTTAGGATTATATCTCCATACATTTGATGTGTGTGAGCACATAGTGTGAGAGTGAGAAGGCTTATAAGAAACTATTGTAGTCCATATTGGACAATATTGTAATCCTTCTATTGTGTTAATGAGAAGATAGTGATTGTTCTTACATAATTCCAACTTGTTGTCTATTACATTCATGTTATATATTTTTTAAACTAGACTTCAATTTTGCAAGACTGGTCTCATCCCTTGATATGTTGTGTTTTCCTCGCTGATTTTTTCATTTAGAATTTTTGTTTATGTAGATCTAAATTTTTAATTGTTTTTTTTTTATATATATATTTATTTTTTAGGTGTAGGAAAATTTATTTGAGTGCAAATTTTTTTATCATGGAGATGAAAAATCATGGCATTGTCTTATTAGCTAGAGGGCCAAGTAGCACATGCCTCTTCCATCCCTCTTACAAGCATTGAATGGAGGGAAGCACACCCATTATGAGTGATGTGATCAAAATAAGTTCTTAGTTGTTGATATGATATAATGGATATCATTGCATTTATCTCACATTTGAGGAAAATCATTTAGTTCATTTCCCTCATTCACCTTTGCAATTTTGTTTTGACCTCAAATACTTAGGAACCTACTATCCCTATATAAAATAATTTTCCATGGGATCCTGAAATGAACCAAAATATGTTCAAAGAAGAGCTTAGCAATAGCCTTTGTTGTGATACTTGTCTTATAGGGTGTCAAAATGGCCATCTTAGATAACCAATCAACAACCATTACCTTGTTTGGTTGAAGGCAAGGTAGACACGTAGTCCATGGATATAGACTCCCAATGTTTTATCTAGGGTAGGAAAAGGAGTGTACAACCCTTGCGTCTTAATGGAAAGTTTGGGGATAGCGCATGCAATGCATAATTTTATATACCTACTGACATCCTATTAGAGATTTTGACAGTAGAAGCAACATTTCCACCATCTTCTCCACTCCAAAGAGTCCTACCACCCAACTATAATTCCATCCCAAATCAACTTCTCAGACTCTCTTGAAGGAACACATAGATGGCCCAAATGGCATAAAATGTCATTCTATAGATGAAATTCTAACATTTTTATAGATGAAATTCTAACATTTTTATAGATAAAATTCTAACATTGGTTTACCTACGCCCAATGTTTGATAATAACAAAAAATTCAATTCATTTTCATATAATTAGGGCCACTTGAAGGTATTTTTTCCACAAGAGTCAAGTACTATTTTTAGCACCAAAAATAAAGGTCAACTAAGGTAGTCTACAATGTGATTTTTGTTTCCCTTCTTGTACTTGATATTCAAGTGGCACTTTTTCAAGTAAATGGACCATTTCTCCTTCCCCAAAATGTAATGCTTCTATTATTAACAAGTTTCACAATGGAGTACATCTCCTTGTCATAGGTGGGGTACTTACAAACTGCATTGGAGAGTGTCTCGCTATGATAGGAAACTAGATGTCCATGCTAAGTAAGGACTACATTGATAACATAATCTAAAGCATCTGTCCTAATCTAGAAGGGTTGTTGTAGGTCTGTTAGTGTGAGTATTGGTACCAAATATAGGTGGTGTTTCAAATCATTGAGTGCTTTCTATTGTGACTTGGCCCAAATGAACTTGGTTTTGGTCCCACCCTTGGTTACTCTTCTTAGGGGGAAAGTGATATGAGATAATCCAAAAACAAACCTGAAATAGAAGTTGGTGAAGACCAAGAAACTACAGAGCTCTATTATAGTCATTAGGGATAACCAATCATAAATGAGTTGGATCTTGGTCGGATCCACATGCACACCATGTTCATTCACAATGTATCTTAGATACCAATTTATCTGCATGTCAAATGAGAATTTATCTAGATTATAATATAATTTGTACTGACACAAGGTGCTCATGACCTACTAAATGTGCTACAATTTTTCTTCCCAAGTTTTGTTGAAGATGAGGATATCAATCAAATATATGACAACAAAGGAACTTGTGAATGGACACAAGATATCGCCCATCATCCTCATGAACATCATGGAAGCATCAATCAAACCAAAATTCACGACCAACCACTTGAAAAGACCTTCTTTAGACTTGACGGTGGTCTTCCATACATTAGTTTTATTAATTGATAATTGGTGGTAGCATAAATTCAAATAGTCTTACTAAAAAACTCGACACCCTTGAGCTGATTAAGAAGATCATCAATACAAGGGATTGAAATATTGATTCTTGAATGTGATTTTATTCAAAGCTCTATAATCGATACAGAATCACTATATCCCATCTGTATTTTGCACCAACACAATTGGTCTCCCACAAGGAGAGGAGGTTAGTTGAATGTTGCTCTTTTCGATGAGCTGTTGAATTTGAAATTTGATTTCTTCATTCTCCAAAAGAAGAATTTGTATACGAGGATATTAGGTAAAGGAACACTAGGTATCAAATGAATTGAATGTTTGACCTAGCAACGTAGAGACACCTCTAAAATTGAAGCAAATATATATATGTATTATTCCATTATCTTATCCACTTGCTTCTGCTATGTAGAGAGGCCCTATGTAGAGGTCATGGTGGTCACAGTGATATTTTATTCACCTTTTGAATGAATCATAAACAAGACAAATATCTCTCTTTGAGAGATTACCTTCTTGCATTTTTTTGTTTAGATAGAGGAAAATACAATAGTTGGAACTACCTCTAGTACCATGTAGAGCTAACCTCCCAAAATAATAATCACATTATAGGGCCTAAACTTGTAAATAGCATGGTGTTTCGACATATAGTATTTTCATAAAATAATATCACAAACTTCAAGTGGGACAACATCACACAATATCTCATCTTTGAAGGACTTGATGGTGTAGGGAAGGCAACATTGCCAACTAATGAAGATGTCTCATCCTTGGCCTAGCCAACCAATAGTGTATGGTTGGGGTGTGGTGTTGTTTGAAACTTTAATCTATTGATGGTGTCGGTTGAGAGAAGGATATTATGGGTACCATTGTCAACAATGAAATGTAGTGGAGTCCCCTTCAACCACATTTGTGAATGGAAGAGGTACTCACCTTATTCAAGCTCCTTTGGCTCTTCTGGTTGGATTTTTATAGTTGTGATGGTAGAACTAGGTTCGATGTCAATGATACACTTTCCTTTATCTAGCTTTGAATTATAGTCTAAGTTGGAGTTCAAATATATGGCTTTCATTTTGACCAACAATGACTACTTTAAGTGGCATTCATTAGTGTTGTGCTAAGGGATTTTGTGGAACTTGCACCACTTTCTAGTGTCCTCCTTCAACTTCTCATTACCCTTATTTGTCTATGTATTGGGATGGTTTTCTTGAGTTTCTCTATCCTTTCCCTATCCTTTTTTGGATGATTTAGGTTGTAATACCCTTGTTTCCCCCCAATTTGTAAATATAACTGTAATTGGACAAGAGACTTTGGAATACTAGATATGTGTGAATTTTTTATTTGATGAACCTTTGTATAAAAGGTCAATGTATGTATTTTATATTATTAATAGAAAATGGATAAGTGTTGCATAATTGTTGAAAGGGGGGTTTTCCAATATATACCATGGATTCTATGATAGAGATGGTGAGGGGAACCAGAAAT